>CAJNDV010035532.1:12457-25695 GCA_905221635.1 Symbiodinium sp. CCMP2456
AAGGTTTAGGGTTTAGGGATTTAGGCCAACATAAGCTGGACGAGGCACTTTCTATACAAGGGATGGGCTTCACTAGATCGGTCGTGTAAATGTAGCTTCAAGTTCCGCATTATAGCCCCGAAGCCAACAAAATCACACAGGTAGTAACCCCTAACTCGAGCCTTTGCATGGTACCCTCATCTTCGTATATAGGAACCCCTTCAAGACGTAATGTGAACAGGCATCACACTGCCACACAACAACCTTTCTCTGGTTTAGGGACCAGGGTTTAGGAGTTTTCGGTCTAGCGTTTAGGGTTTAGGTCTAGTTGTTTCGCGGTCGACTGCCACTGCACCCAGCATCTAAACCGCAGATTCCAAAGGTACCTTCTGGACTTAACAGGAACGAGGGGCTGTCAGTAAAGACCCTTCTAAACATTATCCCTGTCTTTCAAGGAACCCTTCTCTAAACCCTAGACCCATCTCTTTCAAGAAGAAAAATCCTCTTATCAAAGCCCCACTACAAGATAGGGTTTGGAAGTTGAGGACTTAAGATCTAAAGAGTAAGTTTAGGGTTTGGGGTAGGTGAGCAGAGATTAGTTGTGTTGGGAAACCTTGCACTACCTAGTCTGTCACTGGATCCACAGCTTGGTCCTTCTCTTGGCAGTCACCCATACTGCAGAAACAGCGGCGTCGAATTGGCACCTCCCTCTTCGACCAGATACCTTGGTCACCCAAAAGCGCCTTGCCCGGACTATTAGGCTTTAGGGACCCAGTTCATGCTCGGGATAGTACTCCAAGATTCGATTCTTATTTCCTGTTGAGTTTATGTACCCATAAGCATGGAACATGGTACCCAACCATGACAGAGGTATTGGGTTTAGAGAGTATTTGGTCTTGCACCCGGTAGTTGGGAAGAATGGAGTTTCCGGTATTTACTGGGGTCGCCCGTGGTCTGGGCCGGAGCTGGGTTTCAGGTTTAGGCTTCAGGGTTNNTTCACGGTTTAGGGTTCAGGGTTTCGGGTCTACAGTTTAGGGTTTAGGGTTCGCTGAAGCCCCGCAGTAGGTGCCCTAACCCTCGAGCCTCTCAGAAGTAAGAACAACCCTCGACCCTTGTCTGTCACCAGGATACCAGTTGAATAAGGTGCACTACTCGATATGTACCCTAAACCCTAAACCCATGTCGAAACTGCTTTAAGGAGGCTCTGCGCCCCGAAACGGCAAACCTCGTCATGCCAAAACCGTAAAAACCCCGAAGCCCAAAACCTTACCCCAAGGGTCCATGTGCCCTTTTGGTATATGCCTAGGCCTCAAAGGGTCTCCTATATAGGTACTTTAGGGCCTAAGTCTATACTATGTGGACACATGGATCCTTATAGACCCTTACAATGCCTAAGCACTTAGACTACCCGTAAGGGAACCCTTCAAGGCACCCCTTGCAGGAAGGTACATGGAGCCTTATACCCTAAATATCTCTGAATCCTTATGGCACCCTTAGAGGAACCCTTAAGGGAGCCCCTTAGAGGAAACCCGATACGGTTGATGATATAAATCCTGCATTACCCATAATGAGGAATATACCATAATTCCCAGTTTAGGGTCCTTAAGTCCTTAAGGTAATGCAGGATACCCCTGCTGGGGTTATAAACTCTGAACCCTACGGCCCCCATTCAGCTTAGCGGCTTCTGCCGTAGCGCTGGGTCCGTGGTCTTCAAGAGCTCAACGCGATGGAGTGAGGGTAGGCGCCAGGCCTTCAAAGTTCTAAGATTTTGGGGATAGGGTTTAGAAGGTTGTCGTACTATTATGGGGACCTAAAAGGGGACCCTACTTTAGAGAACTACCCATGACTAGATATCTTATCTTAGGGGCTGAGTACGATGGCCCAGAAAAGGTTATAACTTTCAGTTGTAGTAGGATCAGATAGTAAAGCCTTAAACAGTTAAAGGTTACTTGCTCAGCCCCTGAGTTCAAGTTTAAGGATGTTAGGGCTTAAGGGCTCCTTGAAGCGTTCCCTTACAGGTTTTATGTTCCTTTTCGGGTTCTCTATAAGGTTAGAGATTTCTGGTTTAGCCATATAGTGTTTGGAGCTTGAGGGTTTAGGGCTCCAGCGCTTGGCGTTTAGGCTCTAGGGTTTGGAACGCGCTCACGAGCTTTATAGCAGGAGTTCATATGATCACCTAATAATTACCTTAAACTACCATAACCTACTTGCTTGTAGGGCCCCTCTCTTTTCTGTATGAGGGCTTATAGGTTATGGTACAGCTTAAAGCAGCAGTTTAATGTTGCATGCCATGGAGACTCTGGATATGAGGCTTGCGGGTGTTGGGTCTACGGGCCGGAACCTAACCTTAAAGACTCAATCGTAAACCCTTACACCGTTAAACCCCGCACCCCCTGAGCCATAAGCCTTACACCCTAAACCCAATCCGAAGTCATTCAACGTACTGGTCCGCGAACCTGCCTCAAACTACCCGAAGTTGCCGTTCGCAATGCAGACCCTGAAGACCACGGTCTGGGTTTAGGCTTTAGGGTTCAGGACTACCCTGAAATAGGCTACCCTGAAATAGGCAATGGGTACTTTTAAGGCAAACCGTAAACCCTACACCCCTAAACAATAAACCCTAGACCCTAAACCCAAACCCCAAACTCTAAACCCCTTATGGGAGCC
Source organism: Symbiodinium sp. CCMP2456 (assembly GCA_905221635.1). Taxonomy (NCBI): domain Eukaryota; class Dinophyceae; order Suessiales; family Symbiodiniaceae; genus Symbiodinium; species Symbiodinium sp. CCMP2456. Next base: position 15,104 of record CAJNDV010035532.1, read on the forward strand.
TTATAGATCCCTCAATGAAAGCCCAAGGCCCCGGACAAAGTTCGAAATCCTCCTCTTCTAGGCCCAACCGTGTCCTCTGGAAGCCCTCGTGGCACGTAGTAGGCCGCCACCTCACAGCCAGCTCCCTCTAGGGTTCCCGTAAGGTCTCGATGAAGAGTTCCTGTAAAGGTTCCTTTAAGGGATCCCCTAAGGCGTTTCCTTAAAGGTTTTTTATAAGGGATCCTTGTCAAGGCTCCTTGAAGGGATCTAAATTGGTTCTGCAAGGGCTCAGGGTTAGGGTTTAGGATTTAGGGTTTAGGGTTCGAGGGCTTAGAGTTTAGGGTTTTCGGGGGTCTAAGGTTGAAGGCGAGTTTAAGGGCTCCTGCAAGGGATCCTTTCGGTCTACAGGGTTGAGGGGCAGTTTGAGGATATATTTCCCGATGTAACGGGAAAGTCTAGGAAGAAGCATAATCGATACTTTGGCCCTAAACCGTATATAAACCCGACAAGTCTATATTATGCTGGTCCTTGCCCCTCTGGGATTCCGTTAAGTAAGGAACAGATATTCAATCTCGCTTGGAAAATATCTACTTACTGAGGAGAAGACTAAAAATTGCGAATGTAATATTAATAATCGTAACAACAAGAATGCTAGTAGTAGTAGTAGTAGTAGTAGTAGTAGTAGTAGTAGTAGTAAGTAGTAATCGTCATAATGACAAAAATACAGGTAGTCATATGCAAAAGTTAAATAATATTTCAGAATGAACCAAAGTGTGTTCATTGATGAGACGGTTCGGCTCTGGGTAGTCGCAGAGAGCTTAGGGTTTAGAATTTCGAGCTTAGGATGTTGAGTTTCTTAGGGTTCAGGGGCTTTGGGTTTACCGGGTTTCGGGGGTAGGGCTAAACCACTGCAACATTCTGGAATATGTAGGGTATGGCCCTTATGTTTGTACGGCGTAACCATTTAGAGATGTTTGTTTGGAGCCAGGTGTACAACTTAAACCTGCCCATTGCTAAACCTTAAGACCTACCTTCCTAAATCTAAGACCCCTGCATTCCAAAGTTTCCTACACCCTGGACCTTGATTACTTTGGCCACACCTGATCCCTTTTACCAAGGCCCCTGCATTGGATTCCTTTGCACCGGGACGGCCGTCCGGGGTGTAGCCATCAAGATCGAACACCTGTCTACTGGTTTAGGGTTTAGGCTCCAGGGTTTAGGGTTTAAGGGTCTACTGACTTAGGACTTTGTGGGTTAAGGGATACTAGGCTTAAGGAGTTAAAGTTTAGGACTACTGGGCTTGGGGCTTCAGGGTTTAGGGTTTAGGGTTTAATAAGTATAACGGTTTACTCTGAAGCTTCTAAGACTTTGCTGTACTTTCGCTGCAAAGGCTGGGGCTTTGGGTGCTGGTTTTGGGGATCCACTATGTCTGATGTCAAATGCCTTGCGGCAAGGATTTGGACATTGCTCGGCCCTTTAACCCCAAACCCAGCCTCTGTCTGAACAACATTCGCCCGGGTGCTGTTAACAAATCGTGCAGTTGCACAACTTCAAAACGCTGACGGTTCACCTGGAGGGCTATACTCAAACTTTAAGGGTTGCGAGGCCTTCATCAAATTCTCGGAGTCGAAACCTAACCATCCAAGGTCTTATGACAGGGAAAACAAACGGGACCAGGACCCACTTGGTAGGATGCCTTTCCCTAAGGGTCCATGTACTGAAATAGTAGAACATTGGCCCTAAAGTACCTATATAGGGACTACATTAAGGCCAAAGTACATACTATTTGGGTACATGGACCCTTAGGGTTTGGGATGGCTCCAGGCCTTTTGGATCCTTTCAGGGGTCAGGGAAGCCCTCCACCACCTTGTAGAGGTCCTTGATGTCCGCCTTGGACAGCAATGCACCTGGAGGAGACGAGGAGGGCCGTAACCACTGTAGGATTTAAGATTTTTGGGACTTACGGCCTTGGTAGTGGCTTAAGCTAGTGAGTAGGGCTGTGATAGAGAATGAGCAAGGTTAAGCTTCCAGGCGACATTCTCCATGGCCACACTTCCCAGAGGCTCCAAATAAACCTTCATCATATGGGGTTCTCATTGTGATTTAAAAGATATTCCTGGATTAACCCTAAACCCTAAACCCCATAACCCTAAACCCTAAACCCTAAACCCCATAACCCCATAACCCCATAACCCTAAACCCTAAACCCTAAACCGAAAGTAAGGGCTTTTGGAGTCTCTGTCTTCTTCGAGCCCCGAGCCTTTTCTGACCGTGCTTTTCTAGAGTCCCCTAAACCCTAAACCCAAAGCCCTAAACCCTAGACCCTAAACCCTAAACCCTAAACCCTAAACCCTAAACCCTAAAACCTAAACCCTAAACCCTTAATTCATAAGAAGCCTTAAGTCCGAAGCCCTTCCGCTTCGGCCCATGTAGGGGCCTTAACAGTCAGAAGAGGGTTTAGGGTGTAGGGTTTAGGGTGTAGGGTTTAGGGTTTAGGTTTGGGGTTTAGGGTTTAGGTTTTAGGGTTTAGGGTTTAGGGTGTAGGGTTAGGGCTAGTCTAGTTTTCAGAAGCAACCCTCAGGAATCATATTGGTGTATAGGGCACCGAAGGGCTTTGGGCTCAGGGATGAAGAAAAAGGGTCCCTTCTTTAAGGGTGCCGTACTATATTGGGGGCTAAAAATGTGACCCTAATTTAGAGAACTACCCAGATGGTTCTGGCTCAGGAGGAAAGGGTTTTCGGGGTTCAGGTCTTGGGGCAGTGTGTGTGCGGGGGCATTCTTTGTCATTTCGTGCGTAGAATACGTTGTTCATGTTTTGCACCTCCAAAACACGAAGCCTTAGTTGAAAGATGAGGGGTACAACAAAGGCTGATTAAGTAGGGTAACTAAACCCTAAACCCTAAACCCTAACCAACTAACTAACTAACCCCCTTTCAGCGTGAGTCGAACCGAGGTGCCTTCGTCCTCCTCGACCAGGGCACAAGCGAGCCCCTGCTTGTGAGCCTTAGAGATACGGCTTTTAGGGGGGTTTAGGGTTTAGGGTTTAAGGTTTAGGGTGTGAGCCTTGGAGTTACGGCTTTTAGGGATTCGGTGTTACGAGCTTTAAGTTAAAGGAAACTACAGGTGGAGAGTTTAGGGTATATTGGGCTCCTATGAGGCTTCCAAGGCTCCTATATCGGCAACGGTAACTACCCACCCGAAAATGTCCTAGATTACCCTAAGGGTCCATGTACCGAAATAGTAGAACATTGGCCCAAAAGTGCATGTATAGGGACTACATTAAGGCCAAAGTACATACTATTTGGGTACATGGACCCTCAGGGTGTCCTAGATGAAGTACTGAAGTAGCGGAAGCTTTCAAAAGGCTTAAACTCTGGAGCTTCGCAAGTTGAAACTTGGGCTCCAGGCGCTAAACCTTGCGCCTCAACCTTCAGGGTTTAGGACCGCCGGCCGCGGGGCAAACCCTCAACCCTAAACCCGAAACCCTGAACCCTAAACCCTCAACCCTAAACCCTAAACCCTGAACCCTAAACCCTCAACCCTAAACCCTAAACCGGGAGCCCCAAACTGAGCGGACGGGTTTGGGCTCAGCGTTTCAGGGCCGAGGGCCCCCTGGGATCTGGAGCTTCGGTGCTCGGAGCTTCGGCTTCGAGAGGGTCCTATCTTTAAAGGTTTTAGGGTTTAGGGCTTTAGGGTTTTAGGGTTTAGGGTTTAGGGTCAAGGCTTTAGGGCTTAGGGTTTAGGGCTTATAGGGTTTAGGGGCGTTTAGGGTTGAAGGTCCAGGGTTTAGGGCTTAGGGTTTAGGGCTTATAGGGTTTAGGGTTTAGGGTCAAGGGTTTAGGGCTTAGGGTTCAGGGCTTATAGGGTTTAGGGCTTATAGGGTTTAGGGGCGTTTAGGGTTGAAGGTCCAAGGTTGAGGGCTTAGGGTTTAGGGCTTATAGGGTTTAGGGGCGTTTAGGGTTGAAGGTCACTGCTTTAGGGTCAGGATTTAGGGTTTAGGGCTTATAGGGCTTGGGGCCGTTTTAGGATTTAGGGTCTTAAGGGTTGAGGGTTTAGGGCTTTGGGTTTAGGGTTTGGGGTTCTCCTATCTTTGAAGGGTTCCTTCGAAGGCTTGCTATCGGCTTGGGGTGGAGGAGCTTCAGGGTAATGGGTTAGAATAATGAGGCAGGCTAGAACCCTTAACCCCAAACCCTAAACCCTAACCCTAAAGGCTAGGACCCTATACCCTAAACCCTAAACCCTATACCCTAAACCCCAAACCCTAAAGGTAAGGAGAATTAAAGCTCTGTCGGCATCGAGTCTGGATTCGATCCTTTCTGAAAGCTTGCGGTCGGCTTCATGAGCATACTTAGACCCTTAGAGGTAGTACTTTTCCTTGGATACAGACTTTATGGTTAGGATGCTGTAGTAAGAAACTGAAGTAGCCAAAACACGCTACTACATTCAAGGGTCTACCTTGACCCCAAATAACCTAGCTTTTTAGGGACTTAATAGGGAAACCAGAAAAAGGAACCCTAACAAGTGGGTTTTGCAGGGTCTAGGTCGGTACCACCATGTTGGGTCTGCAAGCGCCTCTGTAGCTTCTGAGATGCCCTTGTAGAAGCCTTGAAGAAACGCTTACAGTACAGCCTTAAACCCTGAAAGAACACCTTGTAGTAGTACCTCTAAGAGAACCGTGCAAAAACCAACTCAACCCTAAGACCTAAGACCTGAAAACCCAAACCCAAAATCCTAAACCCTCTGAGCCCTAAACCCGCAAAAAGAGTGTTGAAACTCCCAGAAGTCTTACAGCCTCATACGGCCTTTGTTCGAAACCATACCTAAACCAAAACCGAAGTAAAACCCTTCAGCAAACCCCTAAAAAAGAGCGCCCACAAACCCCAAAGCCTAGCGCTGCTATAGCCCGAAACCATGCCATATACCTTGCAAGCCATTATAAGCCCTACAGACTAAGCCCTAAACCCCTAACACCCTGGCCCTAACACCCCTAACACCCTAACCCCCTAAACCCCAAACACTTCAACACCCCATACACCCCTAACGCGCGAACCCGAACATCCTAACGCCCTAAATCCTAAACCCTAACACCCTATATCCTAAACCCCTAAACCCCCAAAGCCCTATACCCCCAGTTGTTTCAGCCAGGCGGCCTGGCGCTGGAGAATTTTCTCTTCGAGAGTGCCATGGGTCGCCAGGCGGTAGATGAACACCGACTTCAGCTGGCCTTGATAGGGTTTAGGGTTTAGGGTTTAGGGTGATAGGGGGTTTACGTTCCAGCTGGTTTTCATGGGAGGTTTACGTTTCGGGTTTATTGGGAAATGCTTTAAATTTAAAACAATGATATGGTCGTGAATTGTTTTAAATCTAAAGCCATTATATGGTTTAACGATGTTTGGAGTGTAGGGTTTAGAGTTTTGTAGTGCTATGGGTAAGGGGGTTGGCAGGATTAGGGTTTGGGACCCTAAACCCTAAACCCTATAGGGTTTTTATAAGCCCTAAACCCTAAACCCTGTTTCAACCCCCAGCTCCCGAAACGCAGCGCTGCTTAGGGCTTCAGGGTGTCGGGTTTAGGGTTTAGGGCTTTTGGACCCCCTGACTTGCAATACAGGGGCCTGAAATAATTAGATTAAGGTTTTGGGGTATGTTATACTAGAATGATTAGAAGGAAGCCCCCAAACCTTTGGTAATTATTTAACCCCTTTACACCCTGCACCCTGGCACCGCCCCTCAGCCCCGAAACAACCCCATGCTTGATCCCGTAGCAGGTCCCTAAAGGCAGCCCGAAAAAGGAGCCCTAAACCCTACTGTAGGGGCCTTCATAAATTAGAATAGGGTTCTGGGGCCCTTTACCCTATCATTATAATCAGGAACCCCTACCATAGTACTGTAGGTAAATATTTAAGCCCCTATATTATCCCAAGGCTCCCAAGAGAGTCATGGGCTTTCTGTGGGAGGCTTTGGGCTTTGGGGTCTAAGGTGGAGGGTCCAGGGGCCTGAGATTAAACCCTATTAGCGTTTAGGGTTTAGGGTATACCCCGCAACCTAAAGCCTAAATCCTGAGCCCTTGCAAAACCCCAGACCCGAAACCCTAAGCATTTAAAAAACCCCAAACCCAAAGCTCTTCAAAACAACCCTAACCCTAAACCCGAAAACCCTTAACAGCCCTTAAATACCCCTTTAAAACCCTAAAGCCCTTAAAAAAAGCCCTCAAATACCCCATTAAAAAACCCTAAAACCCTTAACAAAGCCCTTAAATACCCCATCAAAAACCCTAAAACCCTTAAAAGTCCTCAGATACCCCATTAAAAAACCCTAAAACCCTAAAAAGCCCTCGACCCCTATCTCCCCTCCGTCGCCTTGCCGCCAGACTCGACCCATCGCCTGCTGGTCCACTGCCGGATTCCAGTCTGGCTCCTCATTGGGGGCTTGGGTTTGGGGTTTAGGGTTTAGGGTTTAGGGTTTAGGGTTTAGGGTTTAGGGTTTAGGGTTTAGGGCTCCTGACTTAGGTAGTATTATAGGGGGTACCCCTTAAAGGGTACCCCTTCTGAACCCTACTTTATTTTAGGGTTTAGGGTTTAGGGTTTAGGGTTTAGGGTTGACTTTTGGCTCTCCTAAAAGGGACCTTATTGAGAGAGTCTCTATGCCCAAGGGGGATAATCCTAGCTCCCATGATTGGGGGGCTTGTGGTCCCCAAGTGTTAGGGGTTTATCGGGATTCATTAGGGTTTTGGTTTTAAAGTTTAGGGTTTAGGGGTTCATGAGTTTTCAATAGGATTTTAGGGTTCAGATTCCGATCTGTAAAGAAAGGTGTGCGCATTGCACCCTAAACCCTAAGCCCTAAACCCCAAACCCTAAACCCTAAGCCCTAAACCCTAAACCCTAAACCCTAAGCCCTAAACCCTAAAACCCTAAACGCTAAAGCACCCCCAGCTTTGGGCTTAGAGTTTTTATGGTTTCGGGTCTAAGGCGTCAGGGCCTTAGACGCAGGAAACGGCATAAAGCCTAATTACCTACGGCCCGGTTGAGGGTTTAGGGCTTTGGGATTTAGGGTTTAGGGTTTTAGGGTTTTGGGGGTTAGGGTTTTAGGGTCTAGGGTTCAGGGTTTAGGGCTTAGGGGTGAGGGCTTTTGGGGGAAAAGACAACAGCAGCAGCAACAACGACGGCAACACAAACACCATCTCTGCACGTATACCTGTACACCCTGATCAGGTGGGCTGGGATGTCTGAATGCTTGCCGTGGCTCCAGCAGCACCAAGCGATTGGCGCCGATGATGTTTAAGCCTTCGCAGGCTCAGCCTAAATCCTACACACCTAAACCCCCTAGCAACGGTTAAGGAGGCCGTACTCAGAGACTCTGATCTACCCCTTTGGAAGAACATACCATCGGCTTAGAGGTTTAGGGTTTAGGGCTTACAGGGTTTAGGAGCACTGGTACTGGTTTGTGGAAATGTTCGAATGGTATGGTTGTGCGGTTGAGGGTTAAGGGGTTAAGGTATTCGGGTTTAAGGTTCAGACCTGCGGTATCATGATCCCAGCGTTTTGGGGCTTCGGGTTCCAAGTTCTCAAATAGTACAGGCTTTGCCTGGGCACGCAACAATCTTCCATGTACATACATACATACATAAATACATACATACATACATGCATACTTACTTACATACATATATAAACCTAAGTAATAAACACATATATATATATATATACATACACGTATGTGGACATGTATATATGTGCATACACATATGTGTATACATGTCTACAAACACATACATATATATATATATATATATATGTACATATATATATATATATAGGTATGTATATATCCATACATATACACATGCACATGTATGTCTACAAAATTGTAATTACGCATCTATATATATATATACATACATACGAACGAAAAAGATATTACGTTTAAATGCAATCATAGATTTAAATCAAACAGAAACAGATATACGAGTGCAAATGTGCATAAACATGTGTATATGTATACAAATACACATACATGTAGATCTATGACTGACTATGCGTTTATACATGTAACACTAACAGAAAAAAGACAAATACATAGGAACCTTAAGCCACAAGTAAACCTTAAGGGAAGCACCCTAAACACTGAACCCTACTAAACCCTAAGCCTGAAACCAATGCCCTACTGAAACGATCCTACTAATCCCTAAATCTGAGAGGTCACGCCCCATTCCCAGCTACGGCACTGAGGAGGGCACCCACACCGCCGGCTTTTGCGGACAGGAGAAACCTCGGCTTCTCTTGGAGACACGCTTTATTCAGGGCTTTGCTACTCAAGGCCTTGCGGCTTAGGTCATTGATTGTGGTTTAGGGTCTAGGGTTTAGGGTTTAGGGTCAATGTATCCGTCCCTGCTGTGGTGATTGGGGTCTTCTTTCTGGGGTGCCCATAAGTTCTTGAAGTTTCCCTGGCATGTTTATGGTCTCGCAAAGGGTTGTGGATACTGTTGCGGGGGATACTCTAGCAAACCATAATTAAGAATGATTGCTTAAACAGAAACCCTACATTCTACTACTGCATAGGCGCCGAGGACCCTTTCGGTTCAATTTCCTCAGATCACTGGTCTCTTTCGTGGGTTCGACGCGGCGTGGTAGTCGGTTTAGGGCTCGGGCTTATGGCTTTGGCCGATCCACAAACACCCCAAAGCTCAACACATCCCAAGGGGCCTTATAATGTTAATGGCTTTAATAGGGTTTCGGGGTATGTTCGTATAGTAACATGATCATGGGAACCCTGAGGGATCGTATTAGTAATTGTTCAGGGTTCTTTTTTGTAACTTTGGACTCGCAGTCAAACTCCATGCAAATCCTGAGAGAAGGCGGACTCTGGTCGTTCCAGTTGCCGTCCAGGCGCTGAAGTAGCATCGTGCGCAAACATGCCACTCCATCATGTTCACATGTATGTGTATATGTACATATACATTTAAACACACACACACACACACATATGTATGTATATACATAGAAAGATACCACACAGACAAACACACATACATGCATGCATACATGCATGCATATATATATATATGTATGTGTGTGTGTGTGTGCACGTGTATGTACATGTATATATATATATATACAGATATAATGAAGACAACATGGCCGAATCGACAACCAAACCGAGCCACTGAACAACCATGCGTTCCCTGACAGCAGATGGCGCTTCAGGATTTTGGCTGAATAAGACCTTCTAAACCCCTACCTTAAGAACCCAAAACCTACTTTTTTTGTAGGGTCTCTATAAATCCCATATGAGGGTTCATCATAAGAACCTACAAAAAAAGCGGGTTTGGGGTTCTTAAGGTAGACCCTAAACCCTCAACCCCTAAAGCCCTCAACCCATAAACCCCTAAACCCCAAACCACTGAACCCTGCCCCAAAACATCCCCAAACCATCCTAACCCTAAATTCCTAAACCCTCAATCCTCAAAAACCTTAAACCCTACACCAAAACCCTAAACCCCTAAACCCTCAACCCTAAAAAACCTTAAACCCTATAAATCCTTAAAACCTTGACCCTACAATCCTTAAACTTAACCCCTACCCCTAAACCCAATAGCCCTAAACCTTAAACCCTAAAAAGCCTTACACCCTACCCCTAACCCCTAAACCCTAAACTAACCTAAGATCCTCGAAGAGCCATCGACGCCAAGCGACACCCGGGGATCACCTAGCTGGTTGAAGCGAGAGACCTTAGCTCCCATTCCCCCACCTGGACCCCAAGCTACGGTTTGCGGATTAGGGCTTGGGGTTATTTTTGGGTTTTATATTTAGGCTTTAGGGTCTTAGAGTTTGGAATTTAAGGTTTAAAGTTTTCGGGTTTGAGGTGTTAGGGTTTGGGGATTAGGCTTCTGTGGTTTAGGGTTTAGGGCGCTCATCCCCTACCCGGACCCTGACAAACCTACCTTTTAGGGTTCCTTGTTATACTTTTCTCATATGAGTCATTAAAAAGGCAGGCTATTTCGGGATTAAGGTACACCATTAGAACATCAAAGAGATGCTATAGTTGAGGGCTTGGGTTTGGAGTTTGAGGTGTCTAGAGTGCGCGCTTAGTTACTCAGTTCGGGTTGAAGGCTTGAGTTTAGGGTTTAAAGTTTAGGGTTTGAGGCTTGACTCGGACCGTGCAAGCCAAGCGGTTATTAACCTCCACCGGCCCGCACACATATTCAGATCCCTCATTCCCTAAAAGTCTTAGGTACTTTTGCGGGAGATACTTTGCCAGACCATAATACTGATCGATTCCTAAACCCTAAACCCCTAAACCCTTAACCCCTAAACCCTAAACCCTAAACCCTAAACCCTAAACCCTAAACCCCAAACCCTAAACCCTAATATAGAAACCCTACACTCTACTTTCTAGGCACTTAGGACTCTTTGGGCTCTTAGCGCTTCGGCTCCCCAGTGCGGAGAGAGCCCAAGAGCCCTGAATTAAGGAATAGACCTTACCAGGACCCCCCAATGGAGCTTTAATGGAGAGCTTATGGTCCCTAATAGTAGGTATTTGGGGTATAATAGAGGGTAGTTGGGGGGTCCAGGTAAACCATAAGATTAAAGCAACACGGTTTGGGGTTTAGGGTTTAG
>CAJNDV010035533.1:0-10370 GCA_905221635.1 Symbiodinium sp. CCMP2456
CCTAAACCCTATAAATCATAAACCCTAAACCGTGGCTTAGCATCGAAGGGGTGTGATGGGTAGCTTTGCTTCTCCTTTGGCCGAAGGTCGGTTTTTTGTTGGAAATGAAGACTTCGTGCATATTTCTGGCATTTAGGGCCAGTTTAGGGTTTAGGGNNTTAGGGCCTGGGTTTAGGATTTAGGGCCTACGGCTTTAAAGTTTATGGTCTTAGGGCAGTGCGGCTTTGAGGCTCAGGGTGATGAAATCAACCATCGACCCGGAGCCCTAAAGCCACGGAGGGTTTAGATTTTAGGGTTTACCCTGAACCCTATACACCTAAACCCCAACCATAATCCCAAAATACTGTGGAGCTGTTGCACTTGGGCCTATGCAGTCCGTGCCGGCATTTGGGGAACATCTTGGTGCCCGATGACTCTTTAGATGAGCTCAACGGATGTCTTGAGGGTTCAACATTTCAGGGGCTCAGGGTGCAGGGCTTAGGTTTTAGGGTTTAGGCTTTAAGGTTTAACTTTCGGGTTGAGAGCCTGGGAGTTGCGAGAGACGATGGAGGGTCACACGGTTTACGGTTTAGGGTTTTACAAAACAACCTCCTCACGACAAGTCTCAAGAACTCCCTTGGGAAGTGGTTGCAGTGAGCCCTCTTCGAACCGGGCGTCCCTTGTTGTCTGAAATCTGAAACCTACTTATTCGCAGGATTCACATGGTGTCGGGCTATTCAAGCTGGAAATCAGCTGCCTTCGGGCATCTCCATTATCTCCCAGATATCAGACTCGCAAAAGGGACTTGACTTACCTGCCCCACTCCGCAACACCACAAAACACACATAGACCTGGAGACACACACACACACACAACTAAGACCCCCCCACCCCCCCNNAAAAAAAAAAAAAAAAAAACTGCCCCAGAATTGAATCCAAGGTGTCGAAGCGGGGCAGTGCTCATGGACAGCATGTGCCAACTCGTGGTGGCAGTCCGCATCCTGAATCTTTCGTGGTCCGGGGAGTGGTTGCATTTTGGTGAGCTGAGGGTGTGTATCCAACCTAGGGGTTAGGGTTTAGGGTTTTAGTGGGAGCTGTGATATATTCTGAGGATGCAGGGCATCTAAGGAGGACAAGTTAGCAATGCTTCAACTTATGTACCTTGAGTAGGAGTACCAATCTAGTTGCTGCATTCTTTGGCCCGCCTAACGCAGAAAAGCAAATTTGGTAGCGGCAGGGGCTGCGTAGCGGAATAAAGCTTAAACCCTCGGCATGGGTCTCCGAAGCAGTCGTTATGGGCACGAAACGAGAAATCTTACCCCGGCAAGTAGAACCCGACTGCCCTTGAAAGGTATAGAAGCGCAAATCGTGTTTATGGTTAGGATAGCAGCCAAGAAGGCTTGCGCACCTCCGGTCTCCGGCACGAAAATTACGCTTTGGCATGCACATGGATACTTCTCGTTATTTGCTTGCCTTTTGGGACCTCCCAACCAAGAACGCGCTCTTAGTCCCACGGTTACAGGACACAGTACACCCTAAACTCCGAAACCCAAAAGCCGAACCGAAAGCCCAAGCGCAAAGCCAAACCATAAACCCTAAACCCTAAACCTCAAACCCTAAAGCCTCGAAAGCTCTAGACCAGACCCGATATCCTTCAGACTGTCCATAGCCCCACTTGGAGGAGCAGGGGACACACGAAATGGGCTACGAGTACTGTCACAAGTACCCCAACGGAGGCTATGTGTAATGTTCCTTCTGACTGACTTGCTGTGCGCTGACCCTAAACCCTAGACCTGAACCCTAAACCCCCGTATAATACTATAATACATCCGGTTTGTCTGCAAGGATTTACGAAGTAGCTGAAGCGAGGTGGGGCCCGAAATTGGGCTCACGTTTTTAGGTTCATGGCCTTCTTACAGCCAAAAACACTCCGGGTAGCATCATACTGCAAGGGGCTACGAGGTGTTGGGAATAGCTATTCTAGGAGCTATTCCGACCCGTATATATACTACACTCTCAATGCTCCTTAGTATGACTTCCGTATGCATGTCCTTGACAAAGTAAGATGCTTGGGCTACGGCTCGGGGCCTCAGTGTTATGTGGGGAACCCTAAAACTTATAACCCCTAAAACCCTAAACCTGACGTTGTTATGCCGTGTTTGCTCCTAATTCAGGAGCTTCCGAAAATAATGGACCCTTGTTTTACGGATCTGCAATACAACAGCCTTTAAACACAAAGGTATATGTACCCCTAAGCTTCAGGAATCTCATGTCTTTGTTCAGAATCAATTGACAGATTTACAGATTTCCATGAACCTTGGAAAGCCTAAACATCAAGGCTCAAATCAATTCCCTGTAGTTTACTATCGCTTTTGGGCCTAAGGTCTAGGGCTCGTCGAGAGACATGACTCGCACTCTTCCGACGCGCCTTCATCCTCATGCGCTCTGTCATGAACTTCTGCTGGCACTGGATCATGTTTCCAGGGTTCACATCCTCGGGCGAGAGCCGACCGTCATGTTCGAGGTCTCTGAGTTTAGGGTTTACCCATAGGCCCTAAAGTAGTTCCTTTCTGGGGTTCGTATATAGAATCCTATAAGTTAGCCTATAAGGTAATCCCAAAAAACAACTACTATGGGGCCTATGGGTAGGGCTTAGGGGTCAGCGTTCTGTTGGTGCTTATAGTTTATGACTCTTGTCGGGCTCAACGGCTTAACGTTCGGGCCTCGGGTTATGCTGAAGAAACCCAAATGCCCCACAGCAGTCCCAGGTCAATGGGGCAAGCTAACCCGAAAAAGCAGACGGCTCGCCACTGCTGCCTTGATTTCGCTAAACCCTACACCCTGAACCCTAGAGCCGGCTCGAGCCCTAAACCCTTCTAAATCCTAAACCCTGAACCCCTTGTTGAATCCTTACAGAGACTCACAAACTCCGGTCATCAAGGAATCTTCGGTCAAGTGATTCGGGTTTAGGTCTGCCTCGCAAAGTTAACGCGCAGCGAACCAACGACCAAATCCCGAGTGCCTAAACCCGAGCCAAGCAAACTGGGTCCATATAAACCCTAAACCCTAAATCCGAAACCCTAAACCCCATTACCCGGATTTTAACCTTTTGACCGGGCATCGGAGCAAGCCGCAGCAGCGATGCCGTTGAACAAGGCCTCATCGGCCTGGGGTTCGAGCTGTCTATTTCCCAAGGAGACTCATCATAGTTAGGGGTTTCGGCTCTCACACTCGGACAATCCAGGCGAGTTAGGGGTTTAGGGTTTAGGGTTTAGGATTTAGGGCGTCGGGTTTGACCAAGTTTGGTAGTAGTCCGCGCGGCTTTATGGGGGTCAAACGTCGCTCGGCATTAATCACAACAGACCTTAGGGTTCAGAGTTTTAGTTTATAGGGTTGGCAGGTTTAGTTTAGGGTTTGGGTAGGGTTTAAGGTTGCTGACATGGTGGTGCTTTTGGGTTTGGGGTCTGGGGTCAGAGTTTTTGACGCTTTACGGTCTGGGAGACCCGAAAACTCAAATGGCTCTCCGTCTTGCTAAGCTACCAGGGAACCCGACTACGTTTGCAAGCATAGTCCTCGGTCATAACTACAATACTACAATGCAAAGGTTGAATAGCATGGACGGGGGCGTCTTAATAACAACTCAGTAGGATTTTGAGGTATATCAGAAAAAATAGCAAGGAACCCTCATGAAGAGTATTGGTAACTAATCATTCAGGCTTCTATGTTCAATCCTATGCCCTAAGCCCGTGTAAAGTCAAAGGCTATGGGAGCCTGAAGCTATTCCCCCCATGCAAATACACACACACACAACCAACCATAAACCTGGGTGAGTTCTCCAATTGAAGTCTGTGTTGGCATCCTAAAAGGTACTATATACTATAGTAACCGAAACCCTACTAAACCCTCTGGTTCGTAGTAGGGAACGGCGGAATGCTATGATGGCCCCCGAGGAACCTTATATCATTCCCTATAACCCAGTCGCCCACCATTAAGAACCAGGGAGTTATGTACTGCAGAAAGAATCCTCATGGGACACCAATTCAAATAACCTCGCACTGGCAAGAACGGCAGATTTCTGGCTTCTGTCAGAAGTGCTGGCTTCAATTCAGGTTTTCGGGTTTGAAGTTTAGGGCTGCAGGCGTTTGCAAGAAAGATATTGAAGCTTCAAGCAGTACCCTAAACCCTAAACAAAGAGCAGGAGACATCGCCTATATTGAAAGAGGCCGCAGGGTCCAAGTGTAAGGGGCCCTGATGTCTGACGCAGATCTCGAAATCCTCCATCTTGATAACAGCGCATGATTGTTCCCCAGATGTCCTGAACCCCAAACTACGCAGCCTCGACGCTAAAGATCTCAACCCCACGACCCCGAAGCAAGATGATCTCAACTCCGAGCTGAAGGGCGCAACCCTACATTTGAAAAATAACAGATCCCCTAACTCTAAGCAACCTAGGCCCAAATCCTAAACCCAATATATGCGCCGAGGCATGCGGTAGAGTCGGCTAGAGACTCTGAACCCAAGAGGCCCGACTCAAAACTCAAACATTGCACCGATATCTTCAACACCGCAAACCCTGCACCCAAAAGCCTCACAAGCCCTTGAAGTCCTGGACCCCTCTTTCAAAGCCTGCAACCTCTCAACTCCTACTGGTTAATCCCCCTCCAAACCCTAAGCCCCAAACCCCGAATCCCATGCGAAACCTAAACCCCAAACTCCTAAACCCTTAACCCTTAAACCCAGACCCCTCCACTCCGGTGAACTAACCTCGCGGTCCGCCACCACGCCCGCCAGGCGCTTCCAGGCCTACCAAGGCTAGGCGTCAATCGCCCTGGTTTAATAACCAATGGAGGAATGGATCCCTATGATAGTCCCCCACCCTTCCCCCATTCTCTGCTAAGAACCGGGGGGTAGTTTTCGGGTTGCTTTCAGGGCTACCTTATTTTGGGGTTCAGGTGCTTGTCATCTCGCTGGATGCCTTTAAGTATTCCATTACGAACTGTATTCGAATTATTTCTTGGTCGGCCCTTTTTGGAGGGGAGGGGGCACAAGCAGTCAGAATGAGGGCCCATGAGGGTTTGTCGGGGTCGGGATTCAGGGCTTAAGGTCTTGGGTTGTTTGTGGCAGAACTACGGCCCGTCCCCGGACCGCCACCCCTAAACGCCTAAGCCGTGAATTCCGAATCCAAAAACATGCCCATCTCTTCGAGAGGCGGATGCCGAAACCTTGATCCGCCTAGGGCCGAGGCAACACACTGCCCAGGTACGGCCCTAAACCCTAAACCCGAAAGCCCAAACCCTAAGCCCTAAACCCCAGGTATGGGATCTTCGTCTCAGGCTGCGGAGGGGTTCCCTTATTTTGTTTCAGGCTGTGCGGCTAAGGGGGAAGATGTTCCCCCCTTCGGGTCGCAGGGGCCCCTTGTCGCGGTGAGAGAAAGGTTGCTGACATGTTCATCATTTCTGCAGGCTTGCTAACAATCAGAATGTCTACGAGGGGAGTGTGGGACGGCCTATCGGTAAGTGCGTCTGGCAGGGAGCGGTTCATGGGGCTAATGATAGCAAGAAGCGGGGGTGGGGGAATTGTCGCGTGCTGCTCCTGCCTTGTGGCGACCAGTGCACTGAGACCACTCGGAATCCGCACCAAATCCCAAACGCTTAAGCACCTGATGCCCTGTTCGGACACTGCGACCCTACAGAACCCGACGGAACCCTAAACCCTAAACCCGAAAGACCCCCAAGCCTCTAAAGCCACATCCCAAAGGGGGGTCCACTTTCCTAAATAGTAGGTTATTGACCAGAGGTTATATACCCCCCAAGTATACAACCCATCATTTAGGTCTACTACGGGACCCGGACCTGCGTAAACCAGTAACCCATAATTTAAGGCTCTTTAGGCAATTCTGACATCCCTACAAACACAGCCTAAAAACCCCCGCATGGCACCTTGTCCTTGGACTCTCCGTTCGCCGCAGTCTGCCAAGCCCACATCGCCTGGGTGACCTGAGAGCACTGCAAAGATTAGAACCTGACCTTGTGGATTTTTGGGGTGTTTTAGGGTTTTGGGGTTCAGGAGTTTTAACCTGACCTTGTGGATTACATGGGGTGTTTCAGTGCTCAGGGTTCAGGGGTGTACCTGTAGATTTTTGCGATTATTGATTGCTTGGTTGCCCACATTGGAAAAATTAGTCCATAGACTTGTCCCTGCGACCTAGACCTAAACCCTAACTTCAGTGTTTTTTGTGTTCTTCCGCTGAAACGTCAACATAAAAGCGAACTTAACAGTTGAATTGGCTCATCTGCCAGAAAAGTGCACTAGTTGTTCAGGCTTCGATTCCTCTACTATGTTGGAAGAAAGAGCTCTATGGTCATATGTATGTGTTATGTGCATATATATATATATATTTATTTATTTATTTATACATATATATATATATATGACAACAAGCGCTTTCATCCACATAGCATAGATCCCTGAAAGGCGGACTTTTCCAACTGCTTTCGCTTCGGTGGCGTTTCCGCGATTTGACTCTATCGGAGTCCGATCGGTTTTCATCGATATAGACCTTCATTTCTTACAGAAATGGTCTATCGATGTATCGGAGGACCAATCGGTGAAAGCATAAAGTTGTCACTTCGCACAAGTGTGCTACACATACACAAACATAATAATTCATATCTTATTAACAGATATCTTAAGCTATATGTATATGTGTACCTATGTCTCTATAAAGAGGGTTTCGGGGGGGCTTTAAGGCTTAACTTTGTTTGGCTCTCACACTCGCACAGGGCAGGCAATGCTTTTATTAGGGTTTAGGGTTTAAGAATGTTTAAGACTAAGGGTTTCGGGGTTGGGGGGTTTGGAGTTTGGAGTTCAGGGCTTGGGTTTCGGGTGTGGGGCTCTGGTTGAACTGAGCCTTCTTGCAGCCGTAGGTATTAAGGCTTAGGGCTTAGGGCCCGAACCCCACGCAGCCGTAGGTACAGATCCCTTTTCTGTAGGGTAAAACCCCTAAACTCGTAATCAGTCAGCTGGAGGAGAAGGTAAGCTCTCCCTTGCCCCAGAAGCTCAAGAACCTGAAGTACATGGGGGACGTTCAGATTTTGAAGGGTGGTTTGTGGGGTATTGTCATATAGATTAACAGATAAAACAGTAGTAAAATCAAGATCCTCTGTTTTACTAGCAACCGAATAACTGACAGATAACGTCGAAGGTGTGGAAGACCGTCACTCTGTATTGGGAGGTTCATGGGACTTAGTAAGCAGGATTACAAGCTAAGACTTAGCTAGAAGGTGCTACGCTGATATAACTGCAGCTACCTCGAAGTAAGGCTTCGGGTTTCGGGTATCTGTGTCGAGTGGCGTAGACATCGCGTGCATCCACAGCACCATGGGCGGCGTCCAGGGGGCTGAAGGAGAGGCGACCTCCACTTAAGGGAGTGAGTCCTTAAGGGTTCCTTTTAAGAAATCTTTCAAAAAACTCTCTGTACTTAATATTATGCTCTGTGTAAGGCTTCGGAAACTGAAGCTGAGGGCTTAGGGCTATTCAATGTAGGTGTCTAGGGCTTGGGGCTTCGGGCTTTGAGGGCTTCAGATTTCAGCCTTCGCACTTGGTATTTGAAGTTGGGGGGGTCGGCGGGTGCAAAGGATTTGCGACAGGGGTGGTCGCGTGAGAACTCAAACCAAAGGAATGCGCACGAAGTTTCGACGAGCCATTTTGTCTATGCAAATGGCGAGACGCGGATGGCAATTCAGCAAGCGAGGCCGAGGGTATGGGTTGAAGGTTCTCAGGACTGAGGTTCGCTGGTTTCCGTTCTTGAACATGTGTCTGAGAAGCTTGCTCGCTCTTCCTGGCATAACAAGTCTTGCACATTTACACTCCGACAATCTGGCATCCCCCCAACCAGACGGGCATACAGCAGTACTGAACCTAGCACTAGAGTGACACAAGCACAACTCATCAAGGAAAAGCAATGCTCGCCACTCCCACCTGTGGTCTCAACGCTTCCGATGGTGTCATCCACGAAGGACTTGTCACCGAAGCCTTCAATATTGCAGTGTGCTCAGGAGACTCTCTCTGCCCCTGAAAGCCGGCCTCCACCCACACTGAACCCTAAACCGCAAAGAAACAAAGAATACACCGCTACAGCCTTATGAACAGAACCCTTAGCCTCCCTTCTAAAGACCAGGCCCTAAACCCCAATGTTCACTTAATTTAAAAGAAAAAAGGAACATCAAAAAGGTGGACCTTCCTTTACTCCTGGAAAAACCAGATTTTTGAAACACCCTCCACCCTCGATTCAGCACACCCTCACCCCCAACTTCTAATCCCTAAGCCCCGAACACCTATGCATTGAAGGAACCCTTAGAGGCACCTTAAAGAAGAAAGGCAGAACCCTGGCTCTAAATAACAAAGCCGACTTAGCTTGCTCACTTTGCCAAGGGTCTGCAAACGTGGCTCTTGTTGGTCAGCTTTGTCACCTGCCGTAGAAACATCCCTCTATAGGCCTTTGAAACTGCTGTTTTGTGACTCGTGGATACCGGGCAATTTAGAGGCCGTAACACTTATCGGAGTAGGGTTCGGGGATTTAGGGTTTAGGGATTATCATAGGGAGTAAAAGGGGATGTTAGTAGCTGAGGGATCCAGTTGTGGGCTACGAATTAGGGCTGGCGTGTGAGAACCCTGTACCCGAAATGCGGTATCATCCAAGCCCTAATCCCCAACCCCTACATCCTAAACCAAATCCCTAAACCCTAAATCCTTAGCCTAACCCTTACACCCTACATCCTAAACCAAGAACCTCAAGGGTTTTAATGGGTTTAGGGCTTACAAGCTGCACACTGAAAGCCTCAACCCTGATACCTGGAAGCCCTACTATAGGGGCCTTAACAATTAGAATAGGGGTTTGGAGCCCACTATGCTATAAGTAGTTATAACAAGGAACCCCAACATAGTATTGGTAAATATTTAGGCCCCTACACCCCTCACTCCCGAACCTCTGAACTCGAAAGCCTAGAGGACAGTCTCTACCTAGACCCTGAGGAACCTGCCTTTTTTAGGACTGAAATAAGGACATCAAAATAATGACACCTAAACCGGTAGGTCCTTTAGGGTCCAGGTAAGGGTCCAAGTAGTCCTCACCTAATCATGTTTTTTGATACCCAAGTCGGCCCCAAAGTCCTATAATAGGGAGTACTTGGACCGTTAGGGACATACACCCCACTACCTACGACGGCTATAGTCACGCTCGTCTGCCTAAGCCTCAACCACAACACCGCGACCGCAAAGCGTGGCTGAAGACCCCACAAAAAGCATCCCAAACTCTGAGTCCTTCACCCTAAGGCGTTTAGGGTTTAGGGTTTTAAACACCAAACCCTCATGACATCAACACCCATGAATTCTACAGGCCAAACTCCAAAACCCTGCACCCGAAATTACCCAGCCTAATCCTTTGAGCCTTCTAGGCACCGAAAGACCCTTTACCTAAACCGTGTGACCAAAGTCCCTGAACCTGCCACGGCCCCGAGTTTAGGGCTTAGGCATAGAATGTTGCGCAGCTTTCAACTTTCATGGGTTGGGGTATGGTGTACAGGATTGAGCACAGGGTCTGGTCCACATAGGCGGAAGCCATGAATGGACGAAGCTAGGCGGCCAGGTTTAGAGCTGCCGTCTGCTATGCACAGTCAAAAGAGATAATTAGATGAGTAAAACTCGTTATATCTGGATGAAGCTATGGATGACAAAATTATGATGACTCGAAACGCAATAACAGGATACTCAAGTTCGGATGATGACTCGAAACTCGATAATAGGATACTCAAGTTCGGACCCGTGCAGGCAAGCTCCGTCTTTACAAGTAGTACCAGTCCCTCAAATCCACCCAAAGTTTGCCTTAAGTCCGTAATCGAAATGTCCTCGGCAAAGCAGTCATAAGCTTCTAGCACCTGAATCACCTGAACCCTGAACTTTGCAATGCCGGACACCGTTGCACCTTGGCGATCTGACTACGGAAGGTCTCGGAAGAGAACTTGCCGAGATCGTCGTCCTGGTGCTGTGCAGTCAAAACTCAAATCATAAACGTCCATCTTATATTAAACAGATGGTTCATATGATCTTACATAACCCAAATCTACTGAATCTTCTGCTTTCAAGCTTGAGGCGATCGGGTTGTGAAGTTTGTTGGTGATTTTCCGGGACGCGCAACTCGCTGTGCTTTCCAGCTCCTGTCGTGGGACAACAAGCCATGTACAGCCCCAGAAGACAACCAAAGACATCCCTTGTTTTTATGCACCACAACAGGTTGTAGACAGGGTGTCGAACGGGAAGGCAAGAGCATAAACCTGTGGGTTTTTGGCAGAGGTAGTATAAAAGATTGTATATCCGTCGCTGAAAATTGTAATC
>CAJNDV010035536.1:8858-21278 GCA_905221635.1 Symbiodinium sp. CCMP2456
TCGAGAGTCTCCGCAGGCTGTGCTTTTGGGCTGAGGGTATCGGAGGTACGGGTTAAGGGTTTAGGGTTTAGGGGTTTAGGGGTTTAGGGGTTTAGGGTTTAGGGTTTAAGTTTAGGGGTTTAGGGGTTTAGGGTTTAGGGGTTTAGGGTTTAGGGTTTAGGGGTTTGGGGGTTTGGGGCTTGGGGCATTAGCCCGAAACGCTTGGTCATAGAGCCCAACCCTAAACCCCTAACCCCTGAACCCCTGCGACTAAACATGCACAATAGTAAGCAGGAAAACTGCCAGGGGCATACTGCTGAGTTTGCAGTGGATGATGGACGACATTGTTGAGAGATCGCTTCTGTTCTCCGCTCCTGTGGATCATCCCATCTTGGTATAGAGGCCTTCGTAACGCTTGGTTTTAGAACATGGTTTCTCGTATACAGAGATTAGGGAACACCAAGGAAGAACAACACAACTAGTTACATATACCGACTCCTATATTGGGCAGATGCGTCGAAGGTGCTAGGCGTCTTTCACTAAAGGCTGACGTTGTCCAAGAAGGGCTTTAGGTTTTAGGATTTAGGGGTGTCGGGGTGTAAGGTTTAGGGTTTAGGGTTTAGGGGTGTAGGGTTTAGGGGTTTAGGCGTGTGAGGTTGGGGTTTTCTGACTTCAGAACCTCTACGAGGTCTACCAGGAACCCACTTCCCTAACCCCGAGACCCTTCCAAAACAACCCTCTCTGCGTCGTAAACCCACACGCTGACACTAACAGCTTATTCCGACACCCAGACTCCCAAACTGTCCCAAACTTTGAAAGCTTGAAAGTTTAGGGCTTATAGGGTTTAGGGATACCCTAAACCCTAAAAGTTTAGGGCTTATAGGGCTTAGGGCTACCCTAAACCCTAAAAGTTTAGGGCTTATAGGGTTTAGGGCTACCCTAAACCCTAAACCCTAACCCTACACCCTAAACAAACCTAGGCAGGGGCTCGAGTGTAGAGCTCGGACAGTCCCAACCCAGAGCTTCCCGACGGTGCCTCCGACTGTCAGCCCTAAACCCGGAGCCCAAAACCCTTTAAGGTTTAGGGAATTTGGGTTTAGGGTTTAGGGTTTAAGTTTAGGGAATTTGGGTTTAGGGTTTAGGGCTGCAGCATTCCCTAAAACCCTACACCCGAAACCTTTATCACCTAATCCCTCAGCCGTCAACCTTAAGGCGTTTGCAGCATAGGAGCTTGTGTTGCCATCGCCGCTCCCTGGTGGGAGAAATAGGTTTAGGGTTTAGGGTACGGTTCCAGAGTTTGCGGTGTAGGGTCCAGGGTTTATGGTTGGGTTCGGCAAGAAATTACAGAGATGAGAGCCCATCAGCCTCAACAACTGAATGGAACAGTGTTCTGGAGTTTTGTGTTGTATCCTAAACGCTAAGCCCTAAACCCTAAACCCTAAACCCTAAACCCTAAACCCTAAAGCATTGTATCATTTGCATATTCGGGGCCATGTGGGGGAACCCAGGGTTCGGGTTTGTAGAAATCAGCACTGCATGCAACATGAAATATAGGAGCCTAAGTAATCACCTCTATATACTGTTTTGCGCGTTCATTGTATATTATAGTTATAGTATAACATACGCCAAAACCCTATTCTAATCATTCAGGCCCCTACATTACCGTTAGAACGTCAAGGCCGAAACGAGGGCCTCTCGGAGTTGCGTCCAACGGGCTTGGATTGCAATGTGCCAGGTGTTGATTTCTGGCCCCTCACGAATCCAAACCCTAAACCCCTAACCCGCAAACCCTAAACCCACACCCCCTACACCCCTAAACTTCTAAACTCAAAACTGCCTAAACCATAAACCCTGGGCTTCTACTGCGGTAGGACGAAAGTTTGACCCACTTGCTTCTTCTTGGGATTAGAGGCCCCCCACTCCCCCGTAGAATCCTAACAACAGTACCGCCCGGGTACTTCTCCGAAACATTAAAGTAGTATAATTTTAAAACGGGGTATAAAATACTCCGCTGGCCAGGCCATGTAATTTGACCTTCTGCCCACTCCGCTACTCCGTGACAGGTCTGAGTAGATGAACGGCCCAGTGNNAGTGGGTCAAAACTTTTGTCCTCGCGATGTAAGCCCTGAACTCCTCCCTAAACCCTAAACCCTAAACCCTAAACCCTGAAGTCCTTGCACCCTAAACTCTAGCAATGGTATCGACCCCGATAATGAGCAGAGCCTGGCTTGGATCCGAAAACTAGAATAGTTTAGGGTTCAGGAATTAGGGTTAAGGGTTTCGGGTTTAGAAGTTAGGGCTCAGAGTTTGGAAGTTTAGGGTTTAGGTCTTAGAAGTTTAGAGTTTAGGGTTTAGAAGCTTGGGGTTTAGTTTGTAGGGTTTAGAAATTGTTAAGGTTTTGGGATTAGGGTTAGGATTTAGGGATTAGGCAGGCCTCTCCATGATCTCAACACCTCGATCTCGCAGCTGATCTCGAATCTTGTCTGCCTCACATATCCGAAATGCAGATGTTGAAGGGTTTAGGGTTTAGGGGTTTAGGGTTTAGGGGCTTAGGGTTTGGGATCTAAGGGTTCAGGGTTTAGGGGTTTGGGGTTTTAGGCTTCAGGGCTTGGGGGTTTAGTTTAGTGTTTGGGGGTTTAGGGTTTGGGGGTTTACTGGGCAGCTGGTTTCTACAGCCACCGAAAGGCTGAAAGGCTGTGACTTTCACTCCAGTCGAATGTCTTTTAAGAGCATGACTCAAAGACTTTCCAAACACCCGATCGGACTTTGGTTCCATCAAGCCACTTGTAAAACCATGTGTTTCATGATGGAAAGTTGTCGCTGCTTTACACTGCATAGTGTACAGGGTTTAGGGTTTAGGGTTTAGGGTTTAGGGTTTAGGGTTTAGGGTTTAGGGTTTAGGGTTTAGGGTTTAGGGTTTAGGGTTTAGGGTTGCATAATGTACAGGACAAGTTGAATACTGGAACTGAGAATCGAGCATTGGCCCTCGAACCCGGCAGCCAACTGCTCTTTGCGCGGAGTTGAAGCATTGCCCACGCTGTGCCCTAAGGCTCCATGTACCCATATAGTAGAGACTTAGCCTTAAAGTACCTATATAGAGACCCCTTTAAGGCCTAAGTATCTACCCTAAACCCTAAATCCTAAACCCTAAAAGCCCCAAACCCTAAACCAAAGGAACATGGAGCCTTTGGGGTGGTGATGGCAGAACGAAACAAAACAAGGAAGATTCTTGGGATCTCTCAAGTCAGGGTCCCAGGCGGACGACGAAGCCGAAGACAGCGACTATTGCAGTACACCTTTAGCACGGTTTACGGCTTAGGGTTTAGGGGTTTAGGGTTTAAGGTTTAGGGTTTAAGGGTTTAGGGGTTTAGGGTTTAGGGTTTAGGGTCAGAAACGTTCGAAGGGGATCAAAGGCTTCGGCCTCCACGAAATCTCGGTGCATTCTCGCCTTCTCACCTGAGTCGACACACAAAACCCATGGAGGTTTTGGCGCAAACCTCCAAAACCATACGGGCCACCCGAACACCTGGTAGTCGAGCGCACTCGAAAAACCTTTTGTTCAATCTAACCCTTGAGTCGGACATCTCCAGGAACACTCTGTCAAACCTACATGGCGATTTCCGAAAATAGGGGACCCTCATATAGTACCCTAAATAGTAGGATCCTGATTATAAGGACCCGAAAATAAGGTACCCCATATTTTCGGAAACTCCCACATCTGGAATCTGAAGTCACCGTGTCTTCTGCCGAGCTGCGGTCGACAAGCCTCACAGATGCAGACTGGCTGGGCTAAGATGCACACGACTTGTGCATAAGGGTGGTTGTCAAAATTATGGTCCCTTTTGGGTCCTTATTATAATACGGCACCTATTATATAGGGTACCCCAAAAGGGACCATAATTTTGACAACTACCCATAAGGAGCACAGAGCCAAGACAGAATCCGAGGCTGAACCGCAGATCAAGATGAAGCTCGCAGCAACCGTTTCAACAACATGACGATCACACCAGTTCAACCTTTGGTAGGAGCCATCAAGTTCGAAGATGGATTGAGGATGACTGGTGCTAAACTTTGCCATTATTATATATAGTTAGGGCTTGAGGATACCAACTTTCTGGCTGGTATAGAACCTGCCATGATCGCACCAGGCACGGTTTAGGGTTTAGGGTTTAGGGTTACCCGACCGTCATTGCCCATCGACATACCTGAGCAGTCTCTCTTTCTGATCTTGTAGGCTGCCGAGGAGCATGTTGAAGATCCAAGTGTTTGATGGAGAACCATCCCCTGCCACTTAGGGTTTAGGATCTGGGGTTTTGGGGGTTTAGGGTCCAGGGTTTAGGGGTTTAGGGTGTAGGATGTGGGGTTTAGGGTCCAGGGTTTAGGGGTTTAGGGTGTAGGATGTGGGGTTTAGGGGTTTAGGGTTTTGGGGTTTAGGGTTTAGGAATGTGGGGTTTAGGGGTTTAGGGTCTAGGGTTTAGGGGTTTAGGGTTTAGGATGTGGGGCTTAGGGGTTTAGGGTTTAGGGTTTAGGATGTGGGGTTTAGGGGTTTAGGGTCTACCTTGACCCCAAATAACCTACCTTTTTAAGGACTTATAAAAAGAAGTCATAACAAGGAACCCTAAAAAGGTAGGTTCTTTAGGGTGCAGGTAGGGTTTAGGGGTTTAGCGTTTATGGGTTTAGGGCTTTGCGGGTTTCGGGGCTTGAAGTCCTGGAATCTTTAGGACCTACGCGCACTTAAGCCTGAAACCTTCAGCCGTAACCCTTGATCCTTAACCCTAAACCCTAAACCGTTTAGGGTTCTGGGTTTAGGGTTTAGGGCTTAACCCTTGACTCAAGCCCCGACGTTTCTCCTTCCGAAGAAGTCCAAGCAGGTCTAAGCAAACAAGATAACCTGGAAACTTGGGTAGTAAGATAAGTAGCACCTAAACCCTAAACCCTAAAGGGGGGTGGGGGGGATTCTGCACCACCACTTGTTGATTTTGGGGAGCCCAGAACGGGAGCAAAACCAATGCTACCAGCACCAGGGTTTTAGGGCTTAGGGTTTAGAGTTTGCAGGGTTCGTAATTTCAGCCCCGGCGTGACGCATCCTCTCTGGTCGAAGGCTTTGGGTTTAGGGTTTAAGGGTTTAGAATTAGAAGGTTTGTAAGTTCAACCCCGGTGTTAGATGTCTGTCGTCCACCACTGCCCAGGACGAGACCTTCACCGCATCCTCTCTGCTTGACGGCTTTGGGTTTAGGGTTAAAGGGTTTAGGGTGTAGAGCGTAATATAGGGGGCCTCAATCATTAGTCTAGGGAGTCTAGGGTTTGGGGTATAGTATATTAAGGCAACCCCCAAAACCGTATTCTAATTATATAAGACCCCTGTACATTAGGGCCTTGAGGGTCTACGGTACCCTGAACCCAAAACCCTAAACCTTAAACCCTAAACCTTAAACCCTAAACCCTAAACCCTAAACTACAGTCTCTTCCAGTGCTGGGCAGTCGCGAGAAGGGCTCCGGGGACCCTCGGTGCGGATGTAGCCACCCGCGCCCCCTGCGGCCAGGAGATTCCAAGCTTAGAAGTATGGGCCCCTGAAAGGGACCATTGGGCCTTTCAAGGGCCGGGTGCCTTAAGGGTTCATATAAGGTATATAGTAGGCATATAAGGGTCCCAGGGTTAAGGGCCCATACTAGGGGCCCAAGGGTTCAACCTTAGAGAGTTGTGCAATGTTTAGATTAGCCCTAACTCTCCAGGTACCTACTATATGTAGGGTACTACAGCCGCTAGGGCCCTATATAGTAGGCACCCGGAGGGTTAAAGGGTAGGGGTTCATAGACATTGTTAACCGTTTGGGTCTGAAAAGTTTTGAGCGATCATTTCAAATTTGGGGCTCATCGGAGTTTAGGGTTTAGGGTTGCTTGCGTGGAGCAGTGCATCTTCTCGGCACACCAGCCAAACCCTGCCCGTTGTTTTGCGCCCAGCCGCTCCGGACTCGCACTGACTGTCGAACAGTTAGGGTTTACGGCTTAGGGTTTAGGCTCTCTTGCACTAAACTGCTACGACACAATCCAGGGGATTCCACACGCACATGCGAAGCACAAGTGAAACATGCGACTCCGAATGCTCTTGCAGCGCACTTGCAGGCTGCTGCAGGCTCTAAATCCTAAGCCTGAACTTGTAATATAGGAGCCTACATAATCACCGATAGACTATTTTAGAGGTTCCTTATTATAAGTATAGTAGAATATACCCCCAAACCCTTTTCCAGTTATTTTATTAAGGTCCCTCCTGCTGCCCTGCCCCGGCCTCGTCGTGGTGCAAAGTCACCAGCACGACGGCTGCGGCTTCGACCGCGACGGCCGCGGTCCTTTAAAGAGTAACAATGCAGTTCGAAACAGGCAGTGTCGGCGAGTCAGTTTCGAGTTTCAGGGTTTAGGCTTTAGGATTTGAGGGTTTAGCGCGGAAATTTGGACAACCAACCATAGCAGGTTGGACGGCTTTGTCTCATGCCTTATGCTGCAGTGCATGGCTTGAAAAAAAGCGGGCAGTACCACTAGTCGAGCAGCTTCTTAAACCCTAAACCCTAAACCCTAAAAAACAATCGGAATTCTTGGCCCTTACAAAACCCCAAGAATGCGCTGAGGCCATGCTCCTTATCTTGGCGTCGCCGGCCGCGGGAACGAGATCGGGACTCGCTGTAGCTATAATAGCCTTGGGATGGGTCTCTTCGGATTCAGGCTTAAACCCTAAACCCGAAACCCTAAACCCTAAATCCTAAACCCTAGTTCAGGGGGTTTAGGGTTTCTGGCTTTAGGGGTCTATGACGATGTTGTTTAGGGGTTTGCGGGTTCAGGCCCTGAGTTCATGTGGGTAGTTCTCTAAATTAGGGTCCCTTTTTAGGTCCCCATTATAGTACGGCACCCTTATAGAAAGGACCCCCAAAGGGACCCTAATTTGGAAAACTACCCATGTGCTTGCTTTGAACGGGGTCGCTGATGGTTGCACCCTAAACCCTAAACCCTAAACCCTAAACCCTAAACCCTAAACCCTAAACCCTAAACCCTAAACCCTAAACCCTAAACCCTAAACCCTAAACAGACACCCGGCCCCCAGGATGGCCGGGGACCTTCAGGACGAAATGAACCCTAAAAGGGTGTAAGGTTCATATGGGGGTTTCCGAAAATAGGGGGCCCTAATATAGTACCCTAAATAGCAGGATCCTTATTATAAGGACCCCAAAATAAGGAACCCCTTATTTTCGGCAACTCCCATATACCATATGGGGATTTATAGTACAAAGGTATAGGGCCCTTACTTTTAAGGGTTATTTCGTCCTTGAGGGAGTGTGCGCTCTTCGCTGCTTGTGGAAGAGACTCGGGCGACACTATTGACGATTGCTTCGTTATAGGTCTCCAGCTACCTAATGCAGGGGCCTGAATAATTAGAAGAGGGTTTTGGGGTCCAATTTACTACAATTATGATAAGGAACCCCACATAGCATTGGTAATTACTAAGGCCCCTATATTAGATAATGGATAATTAATGTGTAATTGGGTTATATGATATTTGGTTAGTAACCTACTATCTGTAAGTAACTGGAGCCTTCGGGAATTCAGGATGATTAAGCAGGACGCAGCTTCCGGGGATGATAACGGGATTGGACTCTGAACCTGACCCCGAAACCCAAGACCTTTGCAAGGCCCGAAACTACTGGACCCACAATGAAGATCAATGAAGATCCGAAAAAAATCTTAGTGAATTAAGATTCGTGCTCGTATCAGGGTTAGTATGAGTCTGGGAAAATAGACATGTTCCTAGGAAGTCTTAGGCAGGGAACGCGGCCATATAGTGTAAAGACCCGCAGGGTTCCGGGGGAAAACATACGAGATGCTCACATGACATAGGGCGCCGTAAAGGTTCAATCGGGCTTCGGGCTAGATGACCTGTAGGACCCCATTCCACACCGGCCCCGTACACACCCTTCAAAGCCACTTGAAGCCTAAACCCTGAACCCCTAATAGAACTAAGCAGCAGCAGAGCATAGAGCAAACCCCCAAATTCCAAAACCTCAGAGGCCCAACCAACATCCCTAAACCTCAAAGCCAAAAGCTCGTAAGCACTCAGCTACGGAAACACTGAACCTTCACCCTAAACAAAAAACCCCAAAACCTGAACCCTAAATCCTGAGTTTCGAGCTGGAGTCCGAGTAGTAGGAGTCTTCCTGAGGGTGGAAGCTGAGGGCGCGATACGGGCGTTATAGCTCGGTCATAGGCCCTGCCCAGACCCCCAAAAGGATCTAAAAACTAGATCCCCTAATTAGGGACCCTAACTACTAAGGGCACTTTATAGGAACCCCCTTAGGGGATCTATTTTTTAGATCCTTTTGGGGGTCTGGGTGATCGAGTGTCAAAAGAAGGATGCATCAAGGGCTTGCGGGTTGAGTGTTGGAGTGCGGTTTTTGGGGCTTGGGGGGGTTTTGGGGAGGGCCTCAGGGTTGAATTGTAGAGTTGTACAAGTAGGGTGATAAAGGTCCCTCTTAGATCAGAAGCATGCGCAATCCTATACCCTAAGCCCTAAACCCTAATGAAGATCCACTCGGAGAAAGGAAATCGGGCCTCTAAGCTCGCACGCATCCACGCTAAGCAGTGTCCAGTTTGAGGGATGCGACTTCGATGATTTCGGAGGTTAGAGTTTTAAACCCTGAACTTTAGCCTTTATATTATTTGCGATAAGGTGTCGACCTTAGTTTTACAGATAAGGTGTGGACCTAGGCTGGGTGGGGCTAGCAGGGATCATCTGGTCGTCGGGTTGACATCTTCCAGGAATGACTGTAAACTCACCAGTTGTAAGGGTCCCTGTAAAGTCAAAACCTATGTCTCTGTCAGGCTTCAGAATACCAATGAGGAATTGAATAGGATAGGCTAAGGCGGCTAAGGCAGGGTTACCTGAAACGGGAACACCTAGCCGAATCATGCTCTTGGAACCACAACGCTCTGAAAGGTGAGTCGTCGATTACCCCACAAGCCTTAAAACCTACATCCTAAACCCCAAACCATGCAATCTGAAACCCTAAACGCAAGGCCATAAACCCTACTAGCTCAACTTCACGAGCAAAATGGAGTGTACGTGTGTATGTATAGGCTTTGTCCGTTGTTCGCGCCTTTATGTGTTGTTTTGTTTGTGAGTATCTATACTCATGCTTTAATTTGAATCGCTTTAGACTAATACCTAAACCCAATCCCGAATTGTGTGAACTCCACGCTTTTCAGAGCAATAACAGGATGCAACTTCCACACAAGGCCCGGAATCCCAAACCATGGAATAGCCTGCCTCACACCATAACAGACCTACGCCCCCCAACCCTAAACCCCAAACCCACACCAAAAACCGACTACCAGGTAAAGTCGTGCGGAGGAGCACTCTTGCCCCGGCGCCCTCCACCGCGCCGGCCCTGTCGGCAGCGAGTGGTCGAGGGCTTGGAGGTTTAGACTTTCGATAGTAGGGTTTAGGGTTTAAGGTTTAGGGTTTAGGGTTTAGGGGTATCAAGATACCACTGCAAGAGCAATAGCAGTGGCAACATAAGAATACACATAATCGTAGGGCGCAGGTGGTGATTCGATTTTAGGCTCTGGGCTTCATACCTTCGGGTCTAGGCTTGAGGATTCAGAGACAGTTACATTTTAGGCTTCAAGTTTAGGCTTGTCGGGTTGATGGTTATGGGGCGCGGATTTGGGCATCGGGAAGTGCGGCTCAGAGGGATCCTAAATTTTGACAGGCGAGCATGGGGGTCGCATGAATTAGGATAAGATAGGCTCAGGGTTCAGGGTTAAGGGTTTAGGGTTTAGGCTTAAGGTCTAGGGTCCAAGGGTTCCTCTGAGGGCATGGGCCATGGGGTTTTGGGTCCTCAGAGTTAAGTCGGCATTTCAAAAGTACTAGAAGGGGATATTACTAGTGACCAGCTGTCCTACATTCTGGTACACACACATCAGCAGAAACCAAAATGAAAGTGTGCCTGCAGTGCTACACTCGGGCTTAACGATACGAATTGAGTTTGGGTTAGATCATTAGTATTCTTATTTTTTGAGTAGTAGTAGTAGTAGTAGTAGTAGTAGTAGTAGTAGTAGTAGTGTTACTGGTTTTGGTATTGCTTATGTGGAAATTCTTCCCACCCCTCTCAGCCTGATGGCCAGCAGTGCCGAGGTACCGAAGAATTGCAAGGAATGCTTGGTTACTCCTCGTCGTGACCTCTAAATACGGGGCTCTGAGTAGTGACGCGGAATAGGGCTGTAGCGGTATATTATAGTATACTATTATGGCTTACTATTGCTACTAACACCCGAAGGAATGACATTTGCAATTGTGTCGGCCCTTATATTAGGGTTGAGGGTTTAGGGTTTAGGGTTTCTACGTGCGACATTGGCACGACACGGCCCATCTCCGGAACTTGCAGCCTGTAAGAAACCGGGTCAGCCCCAACCTACGGCACCCAACCCAAACAGACATGTACGGTTCGGGCTGCATATTACAACCCGTAAACCCCAAACCCTAGAGTCCTTTAAGTTGTAAGCTTCGGATTTTGGATTTGGGCTCAAGACTCAAGGCCTCAGTTACTCAGAAGCGCCCAGCGTGGCGACAGGGATTTGGGGGTTCGAGGTTCGAGGTTCAGGGCAGGCGTAGATGCTGAGTTCATAAGCCCCGAAAGCTTGAAACGTGCAGTCCTATAGGGCATCGTATCATCCCAATCAGTGCAAGGTGTACTCATCACTCATCACCATTAAGTACAAGGGCTTAGGGTTGCGGCTTCAGGGTAAGACCCTTGCAGACCCTCAAGTAGTCTCCGGCCTTCTTATCTTTGCCCTTCTCCTGCGGCTTATGGGGTTTATCATACTGGCTGGGAGTTTGATCAAGGCTTTGGACTTATTAGTGTATTAGGGAAACTGAGGCGCAGGGCCAGTGTAGGGTTGGGCATTGATTAAGGAGAAATTTAAGTCGGCTCGTTTGTTTGTTGGCTCGCGCATGGTGGGTCGTCCCGGATTGATGACGTAAGCTTTACAGAAGACAACCAGACTTGGTCAGAAGTACCCGGAGAGATATTCGCCTCGCCCCACTGTCATGTGTTCCACCGGATTTCGCGTCTTGGCAGGCAACCCCATGACTAAATTGAAGAAACATGTGTGCATGTGTGTCTGTGTGTGTGTGTGTGTGTGTGTGTGTTTGTGTGTATGTGTCTCTGTGTGTGTGTGTGTGGCTGTGGGTGTCTGTGGTCTGTGGGTGTGTATGTACGTGTGCGCGTGCCTGTGTGTGTGTGTGTCGTTCTTTGTCTGTGTGTACGCTTTCGGGGGCTGCTGCTTGCATTGCTTCTACATTCTACTTCTAGAGCTACTACGACTGCTATTGCAAGTGCTACAACAGCAGCAGCTGCAACAGCAACAGCAACCGCAGCAGCAACGGTAACAGCCACAGCAAGAGGATACCAAGCTGCTACTAATACCACTCCTACCACTAGTACCACCAGTACCAGTACCACTACGACTGCCACTACCAGTGCCACTACTGTTAGAGGACAACATGGGAACATTCAAGATAGTTGCTGCTTCTGTGAAGAAATGTGCTCATTACTGCTTTTTGCTGGCCTGCTTCTATTGTATTAGAAGCCAGAAAGCGGAACATGATTATCCTCATCCCCCTACGGTAAAGTATAAAAGATCCTAGCACTAATCCTCCTAAACCCATGTTCCAACTTTCTGGGATGCGCTGTATCATGTCCGGAAAGGGCGCGCAGTGCCTTCTTCGTCTTGCGCTCCTTTCGCCGTTCGCGGCCCATTGTGCGCCCGAAGTCCTGTGCCTGGGAAGTAAAACATTCTACATGGACACGTAGCAACAGTCACTTATTATAACAAGCTCGATGATAGCTCTTGTTATTACGTACTATGTTTCACTATATACACCCCTATTCTCTCCGTCTCACGGGTACGACACGGGATGCGCTGCTCCCTTCGAGCTGTCGGGATGGTTTTAGAGACAAGGAACTCTGAAGTCAAGGCTTGGCTTCGGGTTTAGGGTTTACGGTTAAGCTTTTTATTGAACTCCTTTCTTCGACTGCTCCCGAAAGGATTTAGGTTTGGTTCGGGTTTAGGGTCTTGGGTATCCAGCTAGGGGCGCAGCACTCCGGTGGAAAGTGTCATGCCAATGGGGCGGGTGCCCAACTTCCCAACCTCTACTTGGAAGAGCAATGGTAGCAGCAACTCCACCAGCAACATCAACCCTAAACCCTAAACCCTAAACCCCTAAACCCTAAACCCTAAACCCCTAAACCCCTAAACCCTAAACCCTAAACCCTAAACCCTAAGCCCTGTGATGACTCCAGCCGACCTCGCCTTGAATAGGCACGACCATGCAGGCCCAGCGGCTTGTGGGCTTCTTGGACTCTGAGGGCTTAGGCTTTTAGGGGTTTAGGGTTT
>CAJNDV010035538.1:10426-25681 GCA_905221635.1 Symbiodinium sp. CCMP2456
TTAGGGTTTAAGGTTTAGGGTATAGTATATTATATTATGCATTTTTCCTAATTACCCTAACCTTAAAGTTAAACCTTGAACCCTAAACCCTGCACATGAAGGTTATTCAGGGCACTACGTTGGATGAGTGTCAGCGTGGAGCACTGTTGAGGGTGTAGGGTTTGAAAGAAGACACGAGAACAATAGCCTCCACCGATGGTTTTCCCCGACAGAACGAAGGTGGAGTGGAAGAACCACCATGGTTGGGCATGGAAGCCAATGTCGCATTCTCTTTTGAGAGTTTGCGGACAGAAGGATCCATTTATGATTCTTGTTTTAGATTTTCAAAGCTTGTCCCGAGCTTTGGTTCGCGACCTTTCTGAAAAGTCCCGACAGTTCAATGCCGCTTGAACCCCCGTGTGAGGGGTTGCAGGTGAGCCCCACCCTGTCTCCAGAAGTGATTAAGATGAACTGAGTTCCGCTCCCCCAAAATCACAGGTGATGTTGATGAGATACTGGAACAATCACACACTGTTACCCCAAACCCCAAACCCTAAACCCTAAACCCTAAACCCAAAACAAGCAAGTGAGCAAACCCGACTCCCCTCGGCTTCAAAGAAGCAGGCCTAGCTAAGCACTTCGTTGTTGTTGTGAAGGTTCTCTGTGCTTCGCTGGGGCTTTGCTTGCAGGTTTCTTTGCTGTGCGGCTTCTGCTGTCAGAGTTCTCGTCCCGTGACCTTCTTGCCGGAATCAAACTTTAATCCCACCTAACACCTTAAGGAGCATTTCCCGAATACTTGCTCGTGTGGATGGATCGCAGACTGCAAGTATCTGCACGATTGAATGCGCAAAGTGACCGTGGCTTGAATGTAAACTCAGTGTAGCTGGGAGCAACATGGAGACAAGGAGAGTTCTTCGGGCGAAAAGAAACGTTCAGTCTCTTGTTCAGGCTTTTCGTGCGGAGGGGAGTTTCTGTCCTTCCGGCGCTTGCTTTTCCTTTGCGCGCAGAGGCAGCGGGGTCGCCCCCTTTGGGGTTCCGGGTTTGCCATTTCGGTCCAGCAGATTTAGGGAGTATTCTTCTTCTGCTTCTTCTTCTATTCTCAGATTCTTTATCCTTTACTAGCATTTCCAGTATTGCATATTATTGTCTTCATCGTACGAGTAGTATTATAAGTAAAAGTACCAAGAGTGCTTGATTTGGAGTCGTACTAGTATGATTATGTGGACTATGATTCTGATGATGGAGCTTTACCCTAAACCCTACACCCTTAACCCTAAACCCTAAACCCTAAACCCCAAACCCTAAACCCTAAACCCTAAACCTAAACCATTTTTAGTAGGAATTCCATGAAGTCTTTGGACATGACTGGGCCCTGCTGCCGCATCTAAACACGCACCTCCGAAACGATCCGCTGAGCAGGCTTCGAAGAACATAGGGGCCTAAACAATCTCCTATACTATATTTTGGGACTCCTTGTTACAATTGTAGTATAACGGGCCCAAAACCTTATTCTGATGAACGGCTCCTACGTTAATCGCATCACATGATGTGGCTTTCTTGTGCAGAACTATCGTTTGTGCTATGCTGTACGTACTTGACGTTGTTGATCCCAGAGCTTTTCAGCAGTTCTACTCTTTGAGCTGCATCAACGCAGAATCCTCCGCAAGCCTTGTCTCAACCAGTCATTTCAAGCAGGTGTCCTGCATCATTTCGGCAACGGAGTGCTGCTGCCTGTATGACTACATTGACAAAGGAAACCCAGGAAACAAACTTATCAAGACGTTGTGGCAACCCGTAGCTCCGCACAAAGCCTCAGCAAGTTCTTTGGAACTTAGGAAAAGCTTTCTGTCATGAGAGGGAGCGCAGGAAAAGTTGTGTCATAGGATGCTGTTACCTGACTTTATCTCTTCAGCCACTTTCGGGCAGAATGCACAGTTACCGTGCTCACGTCAAGAGCACTGCGCTTTATCAGCCAGCCTAGAATTAAGGTGCATCGACTGAGAATGCCGGAGGCACCAAAGGTGTCAGGTGAAAGAATGGTGAAAAAGCTTTTGCTTCAGAGGCGGGCGGCCAGACTTCCCTGCAAGTGATCCCTGCCCTCCTCACCCAAAGGGATCCCCCAAAAAGGTGCCGTCGTGCCGCAGCGTGTAGCAGTGGCTCATTCTCTACATAGACGGTGCCAGGCAGCGGTCTTTCGTCGCTTTGCGTGGCCATGGCGATGACGATGGGCTCGCGGATCCTCGGAGCTCTGGCGCTTTTTGCCTGGGCCCTCTGTGGCCGGGTCGCTTTCAGCTTGAAGAGAGCAGTGGCACTGTAGTATTCAAAAACCCGAAAGCCTAAAGCCTAAATCCTAAACCCTAAACCGTAAATCCTAAACCCTAAACCGTAAATCCTAAATCCTGAACCCTAAACCCTAAACCCTAAATCCTAAACC
Organism: Symbiodinium sp. CCMP2456; assembly: GCA_905221635.1. Classification (NCBI taxonomy): domain Eukaryota; class Dinophyceae; order Suessiales; family Symbiodiniaceae; genus Symbiodinium; species Symbiodinium sp. CCMP2456. The sequence goes on from CAJNDV010035538.1 coordinate 12,840, forward strand.
CTAAATCCTAAACCCTAAACCGTTACCAGGGTTAGCAGGGCTATGTGGGAGGAGCTGCCATCTTGCACAGTTACCGGTCGGAGTAGCGGTTCAGAGCGCTTCTCTAAGAGCTTTAGGAGGGACCCTTAATAGGGACCCTTGTAGGTTATTGGGGTTAATATTGAGACTACCTGGCTATATAAGGGGTATATAAGGACTATACAATGGCTATTTAAGGTAATGGGATTAAGGGTCCCTATTAGGGGTCCCTCCTAAAGTCCTTAGAGCTTCTTCTTTCAACACCGGCAAAGGGGGCACTGTCCAGGATTCCAGTAAAGATATCGATTCCGTGGCACGGGAGGGAGGGTGAACACTAACGCCGTTCGCAGTGTTTCGATTAAGGCTTGCGAAAGAGCTGTTACGATTCCTCTCCTAGTCACAATTCTGCCTCAGCAGCTTGAGGAGGGGTAACAGAGGACAGAGAGCCGTCTTTTGAGAGTCCTAAGATGACTTTCTGTAGGGTTTTGAAGCTTAGGCTTAGGGTCTTCCAGTATTCATTTTCTGCTGGGGGTGTTCATCACAGGGATCCCCTTGTTTTATCAGCGGTCATCAGCGGGGCCCTGGGAGTTCAAGGACGAGAGCCGACAGAAACGCTCCCGAATGTCCCGTCGGAGCGCCCCCAGAAGGCGCCTAAACCCTCAACCCCCACCCCTGAACCCTACATCCGAAACTCGAAACCCCAGGTTTAGGGATTTGCGGTACGCTTTCGCTTTTTGTTTGAGTCCCTCGGGGCATCAGACATTTGTTTGGAATCTGCATGACTGGCGAGGTTCCCTCCAGGGCTGCCAGGGCTCCGGCGGCGAGTCGGCTCCCGACAGCATCAAGGGCACCGAGGAGTGGGCTCCCTTTTTTGTAATAGTTTTTTTTGGTTTCCAATGTTTCAATGCGTGTGGTCTTTGAAAGCCATTCTTGGCTGTCATGAGGGTCAGGAAAATCAGCTGTCATATTTCTTACACGATTCGGGGTTTTTGACTTGAGGAACTTGATTTGAGCAGTGTCTGCATCACGAGGACGATTGTAACGGGTTTTGTGATTTTGCCATTCCTTAGCTGGTCAGGCAAGAGGATGCAGCGGCTTATCATGTTGATTGAGGGGAGGGTCTGTGTTGCAAGTTTCTCTGGTCTCAAGACACCCGTTGAAACCTTGTGGCCTGTGAATCCCCATATGAAACTCCTAGAGTTGATGATTCCTCCTTATAAAGAATCCTATGCCTATGTTTGATGAATCCCCTTATAAGAACCCGGTAGTTCGTCCCTTGAAGGACCTGATGTCTCAGAAGGCCCACGGCACCTGCGTGGGCCCGCCGCAGAACCCGCTGCGTTGGGGTGCCGACTACGAGACGGTCGGGTTTTTGGGGGGATGGGGCTTAGAGATTTTTGGGTTAGTACAGGGACCTTGATAATTCGAACATGGCTTTGGACCTTTGGGTATATTTTACTAAAAGTAGGAACCCCGAAATAGCCATAGTAGGGCTCAGTCTTTGCAAGTTACCTTTTTGGCTTCAGGGTTGAGGGGGTGCTGGGAGTTTCGTTTGGAACGCCTGCTGTGTGGGGTTGATGCAGGTCTGAGGTTTCGTGGTTGCCGCAGTATGTACCCCAAACCCTAAATCCTAAACCCTGAATCCTATTAAACCCTATAGGCCTGAAGCCTTCAACCCGAAACCCTGAGCCCTACGCAGAGTTGTGGGTTAGAGCTCTAGGGCTTTACTGAAAAGGTGGCTGGGTTTAGGGTTTCCGGTGAAGGCTTGAAGGAGTCGTGTGGACTGTGAGGGAGTCGAGGTGTTGCGCAAGTCTGTCGGAGCACAACAGACTACACGATCTCGCCAAGTTGCTGAAGCTCCGTGATACTTACAGCCCCGCTGTAAGGATGGAATGGCCCCACTAGACCTCCATAGCCCCCACACATCGAAAGTCAAGACGCCAAGAAGCCCCTAAGCCCTAAACCCGTAAGCCTAAAACCGTAGCGCCCGAGCCCAAAACCCCCACACCTTGGACCCAAGACCGAACCACAGGGCTGTTTGAGAGGTCTGCATCAGGGGTAACGATACGGTTTTTATAGATCTATATTGGAGTATAGGTTTAGGGTTTAGGGGTTTAGGGTTCAGTGTGTGCCCCAGCAACCCCTACCAAGTAACCAAGTATCACGGTCCCTATACTACGTTGATGTTTTGGCCGGAGGCTGACCGCATCAACTGCTTCAACCGCCACTACGCAGAGTTTGCAGGCCGCGAGCGGCAGAGGGTGAATGCTGGATTCAGGTACACAAAAAGAAATCTCTTGATTTTAAGACGCCCAGCTGAAATAGCCCTGAAACCCTACAGCCTAGACCCTGAAACCGTTCTGTGCAATCGGAGTCTGCACACAGCCCGTCAAAACTTGAAAAACACGACAAACGAAAGCCACGAACAGCATGCAAAAGAAATGAAAAACATTACAAGTCGAAAAACACCATTACTACCTTTCTTTCTACAGTTTACATTGCTATGACTCTGACAGACTATTGCTATGACGATCACTATCACTACTTATTCAGATTTTCGCGGTCTTGGTGCTTTCACACTTTTCGCGTTTTGTTCAGTCTTTAGTGTTATCGTGTTTTCGCTTTTTAGCACTGTTTTCGCTTTTGGTGTGTTTTTTTTTAAAGCTTTTCGCATTGTTTGCGTGCACCTCTGCGCTCAGTTTTTTCCGACCCCCTTCGCAGGACCCCAATTAAACCGAAACTAAGCCCTAGCCCCTAAACCCTCAACCCTAAAAAAGAAAACCCTCAACCCTAAACCCTAAACCCTAAACTAAACCCTCAACCCTAAACCCTAAACCTTTCCGCCGACCTTAACTGCTAGGTGGAAAAAGGTGTTTAAACAAAAACTAAACCCTCAACCCTAAACCTGAACCCTAAACTACGCCCTGGGCCCTAAAGCCTGAACCCTAAGCTAAACCCGAGGCCTTAAACCCTCAACCCTAAACTACGCCGTGAACCCTGAACCCTAAACTAAACCCCTCGCCCCTAAACCCTGAACCCTGAACCCTAAACCCTAAACCCTAAACCCTAAACCCCTGGGCCCTAAAACTCCTCATTCCTCAGCTCAAGAGGCTCCTACAAGAACACCGGCTTCCCAGAGGCGATGGCGGCCGCAGATGGGGCAGGCGGCGGGGGTAGGAAGGGGGGAAAGCGAGAGAGAGAAGAGGAGGGGGGACAGGGGTATGGGTGGGGGAGCGTGGGGACGAACTCCGAGAGGGTCCCCCGGTTTCCGTCGATCTTCTGAGGTTTGGTTGCTTTTTTGGGTTCAGTAGAGGAGGTTTAGGCAAGTCTAAGGTGTGAGGTTCTTTGTGCTCTTTCCGGGTTTTGCTGCCCCTTCTGGTATCCCCTACACGAACCCCCGATAGAAACCTTCATAGCATCCCTTTAGACAGAGTATCCCGTATTGACACGGCCGAGAGCCCCAAGACCATGCAAGCAAGGGTTGCGGAAAGTTCGGATCCAAACAGGCGACATGATGACTTTCTATGACTCGATCACAGGCAGCGGGCCTGGTTTTCCTGCAGGGTCTGACAGTGGTCTCTTAACGTGGTTTTCAAGGGTATAGTATAGGATGCATCCAACGACATCGAGGGTTTTGGCGTTGACCAGTAGTTGCACGTCGATTTTCTTCGAAGTGTTTATTTTGGAGGTTGAGGGTTTGCCGATTGGGAATTCTCGCAGGATTTGGTTGGTTCAATTCTTCTGTTTCGTGCATGCTGGCGGTGGCCCGTTGAATCATTGACTTGAGCGGTTTCCCCAACGATGTTCGGTAGTTTGCGGTTTTCTACAAGCAGGGCGGCCAAAAATTGAAGTGCCGAATCTTCTGGAACCGCTCATGCTGGTCACTTTCACACTGGGCTTTCGGGCCTATGATGTGGGATGATCTCGTAGGTCACGGAAGGCGCAGGCCTCTTCGCAAATCTCGCGTAAGCCCTGCGTGGCGTGTGCAAGGGCAAGAGCTGTAGGTACTGGGCTTTGCATCTTGGTGTCCGTCCCTTCTCTTTTGACCTCTCACCAAGGCTTCAATCCGAATTAGATCGAAGCTCCAAGCTCTACATCGTAAGCCCTAAACCCTAAACCCTAAACCTCCTAAACTTTTATCCAAACCCTTAGCCGCTTCAAGCCTCAATGGGACGTTCAGTTAGTCCTGGAGCTCCCCCTTCTCAGCTTCGCAAGCCTTGAGAGATCTCCAGTTCTGTGAAAGCCCCAGGACCAGACCGGTAAAGCCCCAAAACCATGGGACTCAGGGTTTAGGAGTTTAGGGGTATTCAGGGGGTTCGGGGCTTGGGGGTATTTTGGGGTTGGGGGGTTTAGGAAGCTTCCGGAAGCCTTCCGCTGGATTCCTTTCAGAAGCCCGCAAGAAGCTGTCCGAGAAGGCCACAATCCTCTCCTGAACCCCGAACCCAATCCCAAAACCCAGCTTGTTACACCAGGCAAGCCCCTGTTTATTGCACCAAAGAGCCGGAATTGGGGCGACTTCGACCGGGAGCCGCGAGGGGGGTTTCTCTGATCTTCTGTTTATGTGCTCTTAAGCTTTCCGAGACTTTTGTGGAGTTTCTCCCGTTCTATGTTGTCTTCTTCAGTTTCGGTTTGGGGTTCCGGATTCGGGGTTTCTGCCTGCAGGCGCAGGAGAGGCGAATTCAGCGGGTTTTCCATGTGATGGCTCTTGAAACGGTAGCGGGCGATAGTTGAGGACCGTGATGACCAATGAAGGATGTATTGAAACACAGATCATAGCGGCAGCAAGCGCTGCCATTACGTACCGTAGTAGATGTGGTGAGAAAGCAGCGAAATCTTATTGTGCTTTCAAGCATGCTGCGATGGTAGTGGGACTATCAACCCTCGAGGCTCCAGCTAGTTTTGGTTTGTGACTTGAGGATTGAGTTGTGACGTTCCTTTGGCTCATACCTCAAACTCTCAAAAGAATCATTTCCGCAGTTTTGTCGTTGCAGGTTCTAGGATTTAGGGGCTGATGCAACAGGAGCCAGCGGCAAGGTGTAGGCTATGGTTCTGCGTTGCATCTTCGGTGTGGTCGAGGTTTAGGGTTTAGGATCTAGGGTTGAGGGTGTAGGGCTTCAACTCGTTGTCGCACTCTCCCCACCAGGAGAGCAGCGCGCATGGCTGGCCCTCCTTCCGCGATGAGGAGGGCTTCCTCCTTGCAGTGTGCTTTTTGGGTTTTGGGGTGTGGGGTGTAAGGTTTGGCGTTTCTGCTGGGTAGGCTATTTCAAGAGTCTGTTGAAGACCTGTTCAGGTGCCAATTCCAGCAGCAGCCTAGCGAGCATTGCAGCTTTTGGTTCTCTTTGAAATCCCCATAGTACCAGTATTTTGATAGAACTACAGTCCCCGACAGGAAGCCTTGTTTCGAACAAGCCCCACTTGATGTTCGAGTTGGAGTGGTTCCGGCTGGTAGAGTTCCGGTGCCCGCAGGAAGTCGTCCAGGAGAACGTCCGAGTGCTTCCGGACGGCGAGGTCGTCGCGAGCCCGCAGAAGGGTTGGGGTTTTAGGATGTTTAGGGTTTTTTTTGCTTTTTGAAAGATGGGAGCCTAATTACGAAGTATAATACTTGCCCGAACAAACCCAACTATACCCAACAGCCCAAAGCCTTTAGGGCTTAAGGCCCTTGTCATCAAAAGGACCTTGAGAGCTTCTGGCTCTGGGATTTTTTTTGGTTCTTGTGGGCTTTATGAGGAGCTTGTAGGTTTGAAGCAACAGCCCTACATCCTTCGAGCCAGAAACCAAAGACTCCAAAAAAACCCTAAACCCAACAGCCCTAACCCCTAAAGTGCGAAAAGGACTTGTTTACAAAGGCATGTTCGCAAACTCTCGTGCGCATGGCAGCCGTAAAAAAGTGCGAAAGGCCCACCACACTGAAAAAAAGCAAAACCTCTAAACCCTATAAGCCCGAGAACTCCCTAAACCGCAGCACTTTGGCCCTCCGACACTGAGCCCCAAACACAGAGGAGAACCGAAAGAAACGGACCGTAAGGTGAGCGTGGATGGCACCCACCTTGGCCACAACTTGCCCGACTCCAAGGGAAACCGCCGCTGGCCGGCAGGAAGTGGCCGTCATGGGTAGTAGGTGTATTTGCTTTTCAACGCTGGATGTTCACATAGACGCACACATGGGTAGTTGTCAAAATTATGGTCCCTTTTGGGGATAAGGACCCAAAACGGGACCATAATTTTGACGACCACCCACACAACTCCTGCCGAGGCTACTGCATCAACCTCGTGTCCGTGGCCGGGATGCCCCCTGCGAGCTGAAGTGACCCAGATGTTCCGCAGTCCGGGACGACGGGGTTCCCATCCCCAGCCGCCCAACAGAGAGAGATGCTGAGTTGTGTTATGCCGGAAATATGCCCCAACTTGGTGCATGTCTTGATAAACCCTAAACCCTAAACCCTAAAGCCTAAACCCTAAACTCCTAAACCCTAAACCTTAAACCCTAAAGCCTAAACCCTAAACCCTGCTATAGTTGTATCTCAGTAGCCTGAGACCCCCAATGCATCTGAAGCTGGAAGCTGCCCCAGCTCTTCCTGCAGCCTGATGTTGTGAGGGCTTATTAAAATAGGGGCCTTAATTATTAGAAGAGGGTCTTGGGGGTAGAGCATACTATATTGGGGTTTAGGGTTTAGGGTTTTGGAAGTTTAGGAGATACCATAAAAATAAGGAGCCCCCGAAACTTCTAATTTTTAAGGCCCCTACATTAGCCGGAGCTCTTCGGTGTCTTGAGCCTTCGGAGAGTAGCAGGGCTCTCATCTCGGGCGGTGCTTGATCCGGATCTGCTGGAGCTTCCCTGCATCCTTCCCGAAGGGACACGGTGCACACCAGTTTTGGGAGCTGGCCGCGACCCGCGCGTCGATTCTCAGCCGTCCCCGAGCCCACAAACGCAGCCCTTAACCGCGAATCCCGACTCCGTTGACAGGGCCTTGATGCTTGAAATAACAAGGCTTATTGGGGTTAATCTTAGTCTAGTAGAGTCTAGTATAGTTATCTCGGGGTTTAAGGGGGTACCATCACCGCTATTTCCGACCCACCCATATCTAGCTGAGGGGCATAGAATTCTAGGGTATGAAAGTCCTGGCCGATGGATAACGTTCCTTCAAAAAGAGCTCCAGGTGTTCAACCCTGAAGCAAAACCTGAACTCTGAGAACATCGGATTTTTACCCCATGCCCTATACCCTAAGGGCATCCCTAAATGCTACACTCTAAACCCTCAACCCTTCCTGCACGAAGTCCACCACTACTAAACCCATCTCTGCTCCGACTTCTCTGAAGCTTACGGGGGGGGGGGGTGGGGGGATGGGGGGATGCTTCGGGGCTTGGCATTCTGAGTTTAGGTTTCTCCGGGCTTGAGGTCTAGGGTTTGGGGTTTGGGGGCATGGGCTTTGAAGCCCCATCAAGATTCCTAGTGAAGCACCAGGTTCTCAGCGCTGAAGTCGAAGCCCTCAGCCAATTCTTCAGAGACCTTACATCCTAAAACCTAAACCCTAAACCCTAGATCCAAGAAAGCCCTAAATTCGGAAGCCGAAGCCTTGAACCTTAAACCGCGGACGCCGGGGCCTCCTGGGTAGCTCCGATCTTCCAGCACGGCGTCCGAGACGAGTGAAGGCGTGCTTCGGACGCCGCTGCTCGCTTTTTTGGAGGTCCAGGGTGCTTGCAGCCTAGCCCCCTAAACCCTAAACCGTATGGTTGTAGATGTCAGGCAGCAGCAACCTATCCACCCACCAAGAAGTGTTCTTCGGCACTACTTTGGTTGGCGCAAAGCAATTTTTTGGGGGGGGCGTGGTGAGAAGTACCCTGAGCCTTTTGCCATGGGGCTCTTCCAGCGGGTTGCTGGAGTGACTCTTGGTTTCCATTGCTGCGCTGCAGCTTTAGGAGTCTAGGGCTCCGGGGCCCTTTGGGTTTAGGGTTTAGGGTTTAGGGTTTAGGGCCTAGGGCTCTCAAGGGCCCTTTGAAGGTGACTGGGGAGGATGGACCACAGAGCGTTCAAGTTCCCCCCGGACCCCTGCGGTCATGCTCTGCCGGCCTCGTTTTCAAGGGCGTCATGGTTGTTCAAGGAGTTTCGGCCCAGGGGCTGGGGTTTGGGGTATAGGCTTTAGGGTTTAGGGTCTAGGGTTTAGAGTATATAGGGTTTAGGGTTACTAGGGTTACTAGGGTTTAGGGTTTCGGGTTGAGGGTATGGGGTTTAGGGCTTAGGGTGTGTGAGTTTTGGAGATTCAGGCAATAGCGGCCAAAAGAAATTGATGGTTCGGCGGATAGGGGAGGCTACCAAGCGTTCAGATAGAATCCCGTTTTCCACGGGAAGACTTGAGATGTTTTGGGGGTAGCCTGAAGCCCTTAAACCCAAAAATTTGGAGTGCTCTGACCCTGCGCTGGGCCGGCAAGGTGTGCCGACGCGTAGCGTGTAGGCTTGAGTTGAAACGGTTGAAGGTCGTCCTGAGGGACCGCCCTCAGCGTGTGCCACGGAAAAGGAGGTCCAGTTCTCCACGGTTCACGTACCGGTAGTCGTAAGGCCGAAGCCTAACCCTTAGCCCGTCGGCGCTAAACCTATAGGGCCACTAGCTGACAATCTGAAAGCACGGACAGTTGCAAAAGGCAACCTTGAAGGATCTAAGCACGCATGTCAATGACTGGAACAAGCGTAGGAACAGTGTGTGACCAGTTGCGACATCTCTTCGCAGCACAGCGACGATGAGGCTAAACTAGCAAAGGTGCAGTGATCATGTAGTCACCGAATCATCCGACATGGTCATCTTCATCGCGATCTTCCTCACCAGCATTCCTGATCTCCACCTCCTGAACCCGAAGCTTGAAATCCCTGAAGCCCTGAAGCCGTAAGCCCTGCTGAACTGTTAGTCAAGAGCCCTCAACTAGCCGCTGATCCCAAGCCCCAAAGCCCAAACAAACAACCATCAAGCCCCTAAGATCCAAAACCCCTAAACGCCAAAATCCCAAAATCCTAAAAACCCCAAAGCCGCGAAACCCCTGCAACCCCAAAGGCCCAAAGCCCCAAAGCCCCAAACCCTACGAACCAGAAGCCTCTTCCGACGGCGCCTCAAAAGCCCACGGGCCAGGTTGCTGAAGCAGCGCAGTGAGGCCGGCCGGATGATGTGCAACCCTTAGCCTCTTGAGCTCGGCCCTGAACCCCTGAACTCCTAAATCCCTATAGAAACCTCTAAATCCCTAAACCTCTAAAGCCCTAAGGCTCTAAATCCCTAAACCCGTAAAGCTCCAAACCCCCAAAGCCCAGAGCTAATCCCAAGCCCCAAACTCGAAAACGCCAAACCAAAACCCAGAAACTCCTGCAGGAACTTTGGGTTTAGGGTTTAGGGTTTAGGGTTGAGGTTGCCTCAATTGCCCCCCAGCTCCTGTCCCCCCTTTGGCGCTGTGGATCCGCGGCTCGGAGAGAGCACGTGCCGCTTGCAGTCAGCAAAACAGCGTCCGTCTCATTCTTTTAATACGGGTGTTAAAGGGTGCTTTGATGGTTTAACTGTAAACCCTAAACTCTAAGTGTTTTGGAGAGTATAAGGATGAGGAGCTAGTGCTTTCGGCTACGGACGGCTTAAGCTTCCGAGGCGGCTTCTTCTTGGTTGGGGCTGGGACGAGGAGGCTTTTGGACTTGCAGCATCGTTCGCGGCTTCGGGTTCGGGCCGGAGGCTAAAGATGCGCACCCAGAGCTCAAAACTGCTCATGCTCTCCCTTTCCGTTATCCAAATTACCCCAAAGTCTGCAGCACTGTACACTTCGAAGGTGCAGGCATCGGCACTTCCGAGTAAGCCGGGGCGTTGCTTTGAAGTCTTGGGTGCTTTGGGTCGTCCAAACCCATGGCGCTGAAGGCACAACCCCAAACCCTCAAGCCAAAAGCCTGCAGCCGTGAGAGAATGGGGACGTCACAGCCTTGCTGCGGCTCAAGATCTGTCAGCCGATGTAGACATGAGGGCCACTGCCTCAGTTGGGGATTCGCTTCCGGCTTCAGGAGGTTTTCAGGGTTACGGTTCCCGACTTCAGCTGATTCTGAGAACCTAGCCTCCTTGGCTTTTTTTGGTGACCTGTTGCAATTAAAGACTGGCAGGCACGTGTGAGTAAGAGGACACTTCTTCAAAGCCAACATCCGGCAGGTTGCGCAGGAAAGGGGCTGCTTGTAACTCTCCTCTCCACTCAGTTCCTTAGAAGCGGTTGGTAGGAACTCATAGAAGTCCAGGACAAACCACTGATCGAAGCCCGAAATCGATCTCTCCTCTAGCGGTTCAGGAAAGACATCTTTTCAGAAGGATTCCCCAAGGAAGCTGGGAGTCCTCAACCCTGCTCTCCGCAACAACTGAACTCGAAGTAGACCTCAAACCCTGAACGCTCGCGTACAGTACCTGCAACATCTACACCTGGACCCTAAACTCACCCTCGACTCGACCTCTCAAGGAGCTTCGAGGCCGAACAGAAGACCCAAAGCCCGCCCGCCCCCCCCCACCCCCCCTTACTCCCTGACTCCTAAACTGCTGAAGCCCGGCATTCTCCCTCAAATCCTGCATCGCGGCAGATTCAGGGACCTCAGATCCGACGAAGCTCCGAGCCGTAGTCTTGAGATCAGCACCTACCACCAACCCCCTACCCCCAAAACCCCGGGCTAAACGCCGAGAGAGCTCAGAAGAACCCCCCGGGAGTTTGTTGAGCTCTGAGGCTTTTTCTCAGCTCGTAGTTCTGGCGGTGCTCGCCTTGCATTGCGATGGCGCCGTTGTGGGCCAGGGGGCCCAGCCGCAGGTTTGGGGTGCAGGTTTTGGGGTCTAGGGTGCGAGGTTGTGGGGCTTTGGGGAATTCAAAGGTTTGAAGGGTCGCTTCTGGGTTGAGTTGTGGGGTTTTCTGGGCAGTTCGGGCTGTGGGACGGTTCAGGCTGCAGTTGTGTCGATTGATTTTTGATCTGGGGCCTGGAGGTACTTGGATTTATTCCCTCCGGGAGCCCTACGCATCTGCAGCCCTGAAGCCCTGAATCCCAAACGACCCTTTAGCCTGTGAAAAAACTCCGCTGTAAAAATCTTATACACAACCACGCGCGAAACTCTCAAAGAAGACTCTGTTGGATCCCACTCCGCTCAGGCGGCCGCGGTCCGGCGGAGGCCCACGAAGCTGTTTTTGAGTGCCTGTGGGGTGAGAGTCTAGGATTTCCAGGTTCGGGTCTTTTTGGTCGTAGGTTGAGTTTTTTGGGGTTGAGGGTGTGGCATGTTTCAGAGATCGATTCAGGAGCGCCACGGTTTTGCTTTCCATGCTCGGCGTCAGGCGAAGCAGAGCTCAAAGGCAAATCTGAGGTCCCCTTGTGCCCATCTCGCAGCTCCCGAGGCACGCCGCCATGCCGCAGCAGCCCGAAGCACAATATCTCTATGACCTAACTATAGTCCCTGCCGGATGGTCCCTGGCGACGGTCACCGACGCCTTCCTCAACTTGGCTCGATTTGATCCAGGTCATGCTCCTTCGGACCGAGCTCTTGAGGCGGTGAGCCATCGGCTGGTGGAGTTGTGGGCCGCGCAGCCGGCGGAGGCCGAGGCCTGGCTCGAGCGGTGCCGGGAGCTCTACGCAAAAGAGCTCGCAGGTCAGGAGACGAGGCAGGAGGAGCTCCGCGAGGTGCTGCTCCGGCACGGCGCGGCCGAGTGGGGCAAGTACGAGTGGTGCGACTGGCACTTCTCCGAGGCCGGGCTCCTGCGAGAAGCGCCGTGCAGCTCAGCAGCGGAGCGGGAGCCACGGGCGGCTTGGTACCTGCAGGCGCCCTACATCCGCGATCGCTGCCGGGAGCTCGCGGAGCGGCTCGGGCAGGCCGAGAGCCAGGAGACGGCGCGGAAGCGGCAGAAGCTCGAGGAGGAGACCTCCGAGCGCCGACGCCTGGAAGCGGAGCTCCAGAAGTCGCAGGAGGAGGAGTGTCGAGATCTGCGCGATCGCCTGGCCGCGGCGGAGGCGGAGGTGTCCAGCAAGACTGTGGAGCTCCAAGCTGCGCAGATCGAGAGCGCCAAGTGCAAGGAGCGGTGCGACGAGCTCGCAGCTCGCGCAACAGGTGCAGAGTCGGCGGCGGCGGGGATGCGGCAGGAGCTCGGGCAGTTGCGGGACGAGCACGGCAAGTGCCAGGAGCGGTGCCAGGAGCTTGCAAATCGTTTGGAGGCAGAAGCTTCCGAGCATGCCAAGACGAAGGAGCTTCTGGCGCAGGCCGAGTTCCATGCCGCCGAGCAGCAGTTGGACGTGCAGCGACTGCAGCAAGACGCGAGTCGCGGCTCCCAGGACGGTGTCCAGCTGGCGACGGGAAGCAGCAAGGCAGTCTTGCAGGACCGGTGTGAGCAGCTCCAGCAGCAGCTTGCCGAAGCACGTGGTCAGCTGGAGGTTCTTTGGGAAGAGAGGGGCATGTACAAGGAGCGCCTTCGCCAGCTTGCCGAGAGGAAGACGCAAGCGTCCTATCATCATCCCAGCCTCCATCCTCGTGGCCCGGCTCCCCACGACGCAGCCTTCGGTGATGAGGAAGCGGATCTTGCCGAGCGACTGGGGTACAGCCTCGTGGACGAAGATGGTGCCTCCGTCCTGAGTGGGTCCTTCGGTTGTTCCGTGAAGCAGAACTGCTTCATGCTGGATGCCATCTTCAAGAGTCGCATGGACTTCTTCCGCGAAGGGAGTGACCTCCAGAAAGGGTCGCAGGTCCTGGCTGGCGATGGCAAGACCGTTCTGGAGGTGGTCGAGATCTCAAAAGAAGCACAAACTACGAAAGTGGTTGACTTGCAGGCAGGCACTGCAACACTGCGGGTGACCCCGGAC
>CAJNDV010035540.1:0-36369 GCA_905221635.1 Symbiodinium sp. CCMP2456
ATTGATAGTTAGTGGTGGGCCTATGTAGCTGGTACTCGTGGTGGCCGTAGTAGTAGTAGTAGCAGTAGTCGTCGACGTAGTAGTAGTAGTAGTAGTAGTAGTAGTAGTTGTTGTTGTTGTTGTTGTTGTAGCAGTAGAACCAGTAGACACGGAATTGAAAGTCCACTCCCGGCATCTCCATTCTGCATGCCAATCAGACGCTGCACCAGGATGGTGTCAGCGAGCGGAATGCGCGAGCTGTGATGGCAGTGGGCTCACCGAGAACACGATGTGTTACATACGAGTGTTGTGTGAGTTGTATGATGTTGTGTGTATGTATGTGTATATATGTACATAGAGAGAGATACACCTACACACACGGATATACATGTATACATATACATATATACGTATGTGTATGTATATATAATATACACACATGTGCAAACACAGGCGCCACTTGGTGTCCTGCGGTCCTTAGGATCACACTGGCCATGCTACGTGAGCAGGAACATATGTGTCACATGCAGCCGCCATGGGTGTCCTGCGGTCGTTAGGATCACACTTGCCATGCTAAGTGCGCAGGAGCATGCTTGCAAGCTTGCACCCCCCCAGCAACCAAGTGGTCAAAACCTCTCTGCAAGGAATCCAAAGAGACCATACTGCCTAGCTTGTCGTATTCGTAGAAGTCACTCAGAGACTTGTTGAGTTCTCGTTTACTGGTCCCTCTCCCGCTATCTCCCGCTCTCTCGATGTCTTTGGCAACACAGTTTAGTGCTTCCGCCCTTCGACGGTTTGCAGCCTTCACCCCAACTTCGCATGAATGCGGCGAAACGACCCGATCACTGCCATAGCCCGCATGAGAATCCTGTCCATGGAGCTGGAACACCTGACGACCCCTAGGCTGCCGATCCGTCCAAATCCATAGTCCCACAGAGCCGGAATCCGCGGAGGTCCAAATTCCGGCAACATGCAAAGGTCCTGCAGATCGTTATATCGCAAGCTCTCCACAGCTAGACGTGGCACCCAGGAGCAACTTGAGCTGGCAGAAGCCCTGCTTGGCCGCGGCGGTGCCCGGCACTTAGAGCAATGCCTGGAAGTCTTCGTGGGAAACATCGGGAAGAGAGGTCTTGATGGTTCTTTTTCGACTGCTGGTCCTTTTCCAGATCACCGCACCAACTTGCCAACAAGACTAGCTGCGCCACCACCCCCGTCACCCTCACCATCGTCAACATCATCATCGCCAGCATCATCACCGTTTGCAACATCATGTCATCCGCAACATCATCATACTTAGCATTATTTGTTTTTATGGCATTGCCGTCATCACTCGCGACCACACCATCATTGTCTTTGCCACCGACACCACCACCCACCACGCACCACCGCCGCCACCACCACCGCCACCGCCGCCGCGGCCACCACCACCACCACCACCACCACCACCACCACCACCACCACCACCACCACGCTCGTCGCAAGCATCGTTTTGATCAAGACTGTCGAAACCAGCACTCGAAGCGACCACTGCATGGGCAGCTGCAGCTGCAACAGCAACATCGACGACGAAAAGGACGACATTCGGGTGAAGGGCGGAGGAAAGCAGGTGAAGGAGTCGCTTGTGGCCTTCCGCCAGGACCCGAGCATACCCAAGTCCCCACATACGACCTGCGAACATCAGCCCGTTGGAGTTGCTTTGATACGTCATTCAGTGGGGTGAAGATGCGCATTGGTCAGGACTTGGACTATGCAAGCTCGTCCAAGTGGGGTGGTGAGCTGCGCGGCACTGAGGTGATCGTGGGGCTTGGCCAGCCAGCATCAATGGGGGAGCAATGGTTTGCAATGAACTTACGTCTAGGGGAGCTTATGGCTCCAATCCTGTCGTGCACAGCAAGCTGCGTAATTGAACCAGTGCTCACAAGTCAAACGAGTAGAGGCAGGACACACTACCTACTACTCAGCGTGTACAATTCTACAGGCCTTGGATTCAAGAACTCGAAAAGCAAGTGCCTGCACTGCACTCGTGCCGAGGACAAGCCTAGCAGCCGTGCTCATCGACTTCATGGCTAGCTTAGGCCACGTTCGGCACGTCACATCTTCTACCCTGTAGACCCGAAGTAGGGCTGCTCAGGCTCTTATATACTAAAGTAAATTATAAGCTACCACATTGCACCATAATATACTATAATCTACCACAATACACGTAAAATGTACTAGAATACCTGTTGGCCAAGACCTTTCATGCGATGAGCAAGGGAAGGATAGCAATATACAGGCCAAAATTCCCATCGAAATTCGCCACATATGTTCATGCTCATCCGTACCTGCAGAATGTATGTAACTGTACATGTACATGCACTATATATTATGTATATTTATGCAGATCTTTATTTTGTTTATGTGTATGCATATATAATACAGATATATATATATATATATATGTACACACTGTATACGTGCAGGCAAAGATGTGTTCATCTACATACACTTTACACTTATGCAGATTGTGGGTGCTGCACCGCACACACATGTGTATGTACGGATACTCGGCATGTCGAGATGTATTTCTACAGAGGAGTTAGATCGATAGAGAGAGAGAGAGAGATGTGTACCTCGGCATGCCCTCTCCAGCTGCCCTGATCTCTTGGAAGAACGACCAGGTCAAAGCAGCAACGAGGCTCGGGTATCGTGATGTCGTCTGGAGTACAGAACTTAGAACCCTTTGAGCTTTAGGGCTTCAGGGTTTGAAGGTCTGGGGAGTCTGGGGATGCTGTCAGAGAGCGATTGAATGGTGTTGCCCTCTGGGTTTCGATGAGATGATGAGTTACAACATACTCTATAACCGCTTGTGTAGTCTTTGTTGATTTCGGGTTTCATGGTCGGCCTGTGTTTTTTTCTTCATGTGTGGTTGGCCCTGACTGGAGACAGGGGACATGCAGCATTCTACGATTCAGGCGTGTTGCTGCTCTCTTGTTGCCAAGCCGGCGAGCAATGGGAACGACATCAGAAGATCGTATACTAGATTGTGACATACTATTTTCGTGAGTGTACTAGAATATGTTATAATATGCTGCATAGCAACTGCCCGGCAGGTCATAGGCAAGACAGCTCTCGACCTCGCACGATCTTTGCAGCCGTGCGTGCGGTGCCCATTTGCTGTTGTCAGCCTTTGCTTCGCGCATGGCTTTGTACGCCGCAAGTCCTCCCGCGTGCAGCCTCGAAGCCCTACGTGTGGACAAGCAAGCTGAAGGTGCTTTATAATACTTATTATAGTATTCAATGTAACAGTAGAAGTAAAGCATAGCGTGGCCATATTATCTAGAAACTACACTATGACAGTGTAGCATAGTATAGTTTAGTTTAATGTCTGAGACCGACCTCAGGATCCCATCATGCATCAAGGATGCTGGCCTTTGGAGGCACCGCGCGGGTGGTTTTTCGACAGGTTCTTACATGTAGGCAGCGGTTTAGGGTTTAGGGTTCTTTCATGGTGACGTTGCAAGCCAGTTGCAAAAAGGGTTCTTTCAAGTTCTTTCATGTTGGCAGCGGTTTAGCGCTTAGGGTTTGTAGGCACCTTTTCGTCGCACTTGCACACGTGGGATATGTTGCCCTGTGTAAATAGCCAGGCACCCGAAATCCGAGTCGTCTCAACAAGGGCAGGGATGGGTCTTTTTTCTTACGTTCGTGCGAATACGTTCACTTGAGAAGACTCGCTTCCGAAGCTTGCTCATGGGTGTTCCTGCCAACAGCTGCCAGGCAATAGACAACATGGCGCTGAGCAGGTACAGACTAGACCGAAACCGCCGAAACCCTTAAACCCTCAAAAATTGCCTCGTGCAAGAGTGACAGTCGATGGAAAAGCTAGCCCAATGTTTCCCCTACAGACTCTCGGCAGAATCTCACGCCTCAGGCTTTCCGGAGTCGAGAGACAGGCTCGGAGCTGCATTGAGTGGTCACTGGGGCTCCGGCTTTGAAGGGTTTACGGTATAGGGGTTCGAGATGTTTGGGGACTTCGGAGCTTACGACTTGTAGTTCACAGTTTGGGTTAAGGGCATGGGGGTTTATCAAAAGGACTCGAACCACAATGAAGCCATGGAGCCATTCAGCCGGAAAGATCGGCCACGGCCACGCGCTTGAACCATGTTTGCGTGGGGGAGCACAGCATCATGTCTCTAGCCCTAACAGCATAAGCATCAAGCAGTTGCAAGATATTGCGGCCTGTGGGGATTAGCAGCGGATGCTTGGACAAGATCAGCAGCATGAACAGCGCAGCAAGAGACTGAGATGCACATCACTTGCAGCGAACATGCCGCAATGCACGGAACAAGTTTGGGTCAGCCCTGTGAGAACCAAGCCTGCGGCACGCTTGTGGACGCTCTCGACCTCTAAGAGAGTACTCTATTATGGGATGTTATGGTATCTTTTAGTGTTATGAGGTTATAGTATATTCGTATATAGCAGAATACTATAGTACACAACATAACCGTACATTATACACAGCACTATAGTAGAGTCAAGTATAGCACAGTTACTACAGTATAGTACCATATCGTATAGAGAAGTATCGTCTGCTATAGTAAGTTTATAGTAGATTCTAGTTCTTGCCATGAGAACTCAGCCTCGGCGGACGGGGCCTCGTCAGCTGGCGGTCGCGAGTGCGCTACTTCCAGGAAAGGAGTCATGGAAGAACTTCGTCGCATGGATTTAGAGGTTAAAGGTTTAGGGGTTTCTGGGCGCGGATGCAAGTCTTTCCCGGTAGAGTCGCCGCAGACCGGATGCAACAGGGGTAAGTTTGTTTGGGGCGGAAGTGGCTGCACAGAGGGTTAGGTTTCTGCGTGTAGGCTTGGACATCTACTCGGAACCTACCCCTACACCAGATGTGCCACAACCCATCATGGCATTCATAGTCCTCTACAACAGGGATGCCCAACAACTGTGCATAGCGTCACCTTCCTGTTCATACATCTTTATGCATGCATGCATGCATCCCTCCATCCCTCCATCCATTTCGGCATCGCTGCCATCCATCCCTCCCATCCATTCATCCACCCATCCATGCATGCAAGTATGCATGAGTTCATAAGTCGCGGAGAAACATATTGGCATGATTGCAAAGTTTCATGAGCTCATGAGGGAGTTGTGGCTTTGGGACCACACCCTGCGCCCAGCAGGACTTGTCTTCGTTGCATGGCATCCCTCGCTGGAAACTTCCCCATACTGCCAGCGACGAGGCACAGGATTTTCTTGACACTACAAGTACCTTGTCAGTATTTTGATGTGAGCGTGAAACCTGCCGAAGCTGCACCGTGCGAGCTCTCAGCAGGGGTCCAAGAAAGTCGTATAGCAGCTACATTACTGGACCTCGACTGTTTATGCATGACGATGAGAGTGATAGCAAGCCAAGACAGAGTCGTACAGTCCCGGGCGAGTGCGTGAGGGCTTGCTGGCATCATTCGTCGGCAGCAGAACGTACCGAGTCTCTGGGTACATAGGCTCTGGTGATGAATGCTTCGAAGCTTCTTAGGCAGCCGAAGCTTCAATCTTCGCAGGCCTTGTCACTCGGAGCGTGACAGTCGACACTGGTTTCGAGGGTGCCGCTGTGGAGGTTGGACCGACTTCTGCACTCGGCACGCCAGGTAGGCCAATGTAAGATCTTCTCGCTTCTAACAATCGTTGCCTCAGGACCCAAATGGACCCAAACGCAAGAGCCAGCAAAGAGTGAAGCGCACACACATGATTGTCGGTGCAGGGGTGTGTCGCAGGATCTCTTAACGGGCCTCGCTCGACAGGTCATGCGGATCGCCGGTAATTTGGTTCAGCTATGCCTGCTACCTGATGGTGGCGGCCGACATCCGAAACCCAAGACGGAGACAGGCACCGTCGAGGGGCAGTTAGGCTGTGGGGTGGGGCAACAGACAGCTCAAGTACTCAGTACTCGGCAGGGTGAGAAGTTTTGTGCTTACGGAGCATGCAGTGGTGAGGTGCAGGATGGGTCAGGTTGCCATTCTGCCACGGATGATGGAGCTTGGATGTGCGATACATGCATGAACCACAGTCACGATCACGGTCTATGGTCTGTGGACTGGCATGGATGTGCTAGGCGTAAGGCAGTGTAAGAGCAACATAGGGGCCTTAACAATTAGAATAGGGCTTTGGGTATTTTACACTATCATGATAATAAGGAGCCCCCTATTCGAATTATGAAGGCCCCGACAATAATCCCATTCAGCCCTAAACTCGAAATCGAAGTCTCCAAGTGAACCAAGCTGGCCCGAATAAACCCTAAATCCCCTGAAGCCCTGCTCCCCTCAAGCCCCAACAAAACTCCAAGGGAGACGAACTGCGGGTCCCCTGAAGCCCTAAAAACTTCAACAGTGACCGGAAGCGGTGCTAAAAACCCTAAGAAGCTTCGGGTTTAGGTCTTTAGTCCAGGCGGGATTCACGCAAGCCGCTGCAAAAAGGTCTTTCGTAGGCGTTAAACGATTGGTGCAGACGAAACAAGGTGCTGAAAACACTAGGCATCTAGTCAACTTGTTTTCACGCCGACCTGAGCACCCATGGATCCTCGCCCGGCTTGTCGAGTTGTGAGAGTGTAAACCCTAAAACCAGGAACCTCGCCGAGAGTGAGTGCTGAAAACCCTAAACCCCGAAAGCCCTGAAGCCCTAAAACCCTAAAGCCCTAAGCTCTATAAACCCTAAGCCCTATAAACCCTAAAGCCCTAAAGCTTAAAACCCTAAACCCTAAAGCCTTAAAGCCCAAAACCCTAAAACCCTACAACCCTAAAGCCTTAAACCCTAAACCCTAAAACCCTAAAACCCTAAACCCTAAAACCCTAAAGCCCTAAAAAAACCCTAAGCCCTATTAAACCCTAAAGCCCTAAGAACCCCTAAACCCTATAAGCCCTAAGCCCTAAACCCTAAAGCCCTAAAGCCCTAAAGCCCTAAGGAGGTCCTTGCTCCGGAGGCCGCCATCCTGGCCAGCCCAAGCCCAAGCGGCTTTTCAGGGTCCTCCAAGTCGGCTTAGTCAGAGTGACCTCGTTCAAAAGGCTTTAGGCTTTATGGGTGTATCGGTTTAGGGTTTAGGCTTTAGGGCTTATGGGCTAATATAGAGTTTATGTTGAAACTAAGGTTTGAGGTTTAGGATTCATGTTAGAAACAGTTTAGGGCTTTAAGGGTCAGGCTTTAGGATTTCATGTGATTGATGCACGGCTTCGGTGCCTTTTAAAGTTTCCTAGGGTTTGGTGGCGGGAATGTCATTGATTCCGCGTGGTTCATTGATTTTGTTGTTTGTTGTTCTCTGCGAGCTTGTCCAAAGCTGTCGACCGATCCGTCCCGGAGCAGCAACCAAACGCCGAAAGTGTCGTAGCAGCATCGGCATCTGAAATCCCATGCATCGGAAGCCGGAACCCAGAGACTGAAATACCCCTTAATTCAGGCATATACCTTAAATTATAGTAGGATCCCTAATCTGATTTAAGGTATATTTCTTAATTAAGGGGTATTGGAGTCTCTCGGGAACTTGCTTCTGTGGCTCAGGTGGTTCTACTTCCGTGCCAGCGAGTTGACAAAGGGCGCATGTCTCAGAGTCGACTCCCAGGGGCTTCTACGAGGTTGGCTTAAGGCGTAGATCTCGGATGAAGTTTAGCTCCTTTTGAGGGGGAATGCCACAAGGGAACTTTAAAATAGTCCTTGGCCTTGGTGTAACCCGTATGGGAACCGATTTTGAGCTGTAAGAAGAATGGATGCTAGTTGGAGATGTGGGCTATACATAGTCCGTTCGGGATGATGGCAAGGCAGGCAGGGTTCAAGACTGTTGAGTTCAAGTTTAAGTTGGTCTTTCTAAGGAGAGCTTTACCAGTTCCAGCTCGATGTTTCTGGTGCGTCTTGGCTGGTATGGGGTGGGTTTATATGCCCCGATATTGCTTTCATCTGGCTCCTCCGGTCCCTAACTAGTACCTTTCTTGCGGCCACGAGGGGGCGTTTACGGGGCCTTGCTTTTGTAAGCCCTAAACCCGGAACCCTGAACCCCAACCCTAAAAGCCTAAACCCAGAATCCTGAACCTTAAGAACCCAAAACCCACTTTTTTGTAGGTCCCTATAGATCCCATATTAGGGTTTATAATAAGAACCTACAAAAAAGTGGGTTTTGGGTTCTTAAGGAACCCTAAAGCCTAAGTTTGGAAAGTCCAAGAGTCGCCAGAGCAGGCGAGAGCATGGAGAAGCTACAAGGGCTACGAGGTCTGCGCATCCTACACAGGCCGGCGGGTAACCTTTGAAGACGGCACACAAAAGCTTTCCTAAACCCTAAACTCTAAACCCTGAAACCGCCAAGTAGGAGGCAAAAAAACCCGAAACCGCTTTGTGCAGTCGCAGAGTCCGACGATACAATCGTAACGCGGCAGCCGTTTGGTTTTGTGTGCTTAGCCATCCAGAAGCAGTCGTAATCATGATCGGTGTTACCGAGTGGACACCGTTTAAAAGCCCACCCTGCCTCAGACTCTTTGGAGGTTTGCTGCTGTTTTGTTTTGCAGGATATTTCAACCACTGTCCAGAAGGGAGCCCTAACATGCCTACCCGTCAGAGACCTATAGCAATCTGTACAGTACCCCCCCCCCATAGTCACCCTTATAGCACCCAGAACCCTCATAGTAGCCTTTACAACTTGTGAATTTGGCGAAATTTCATTCCCTGCGAGGTGATCACTGGTGTCGATGCCTTGGCACCTCGGCTCTTCCGGGTTTAGGGTCCAGGAGTACAGGCCCAAAGCTCAAGTAATGTTCAAAAGCGACAGCCTCACGCGTGTCTTAATGCTTCTACAGTACCATTCAGCTAGACCTTCTCTCGCACACACATCCAGGTAAGCAGTGCGAACAACCGGATTCTCACACGATGCTGTTCGGTCCCAAGTATAAGGCTCAACCATCACGAAAAGCACAGCTGCAGGAACCCTCTACGATTCCGGCTCCCGAATCCTTCTGTGGAATGTGACAGCAGAGGCATCGAGCATCCCGGCTTGCAGTTTGCTGCAGGGCCTGCTTCCGACAGCCCCAAGACTTCGGTCTACATGACTTCAAGTCTGATGTGGCCGTTCTACGCCTTGTGTTTACTGGAAGGAGGTAAGCAAGCAGAAGTGGTTTCGTACCCTGCAGGCTGCTTCTTTGCCTACTTCGAGCCTTATGGACTCGGCCAGCTTGAGTCACTTCTGAAGGAAGCATCGGACGCAGGGGCAGAGAGGAGGAGCGGAAGCTTACAGTCGATACCATACTCTACCACGCAGTTCCGCACCTTGCCATAGGGCTGAGAGAGCCTGAAACCGTTTCTGCACCAAGCCACGGCAAGCATACGTATTGCAGTTAGCTGTTTGGACACACAACTTGGCCCTGAGTCTTGAAGTGAAACGGCCAGTTGGCCCAGAGCTGGGGTGTGAGCCAGGCTCTTCGAGTGTTCGTGCCACTGCTTTTTTGCTTGGTTCGACTAGCCAGAGACCCTTGTATCTGAGAGGACGATGGGTCGCACCACCGATGGCAGAAGCATTGATCCTCAGATCACATCGTCTGCAGTCGCTAGTGTCAGTGGGTTTTCGGGGGACATGCTTGAGAATCAAAGGCACCAACATCCGTCACAGCCACAACAGCTAAGTGGTAGCTTCTAGCTGCAGCGGCATGACGGCAAGCCGCGGCCCTTGTTGCGAGGGATCCTTACCAATCTGTTCTACTAGTTCGGCTCTATTCTGGTGATTCGCTAGCTGCCTGCTTAAAGCTGTTACGTTGTTACAAGATCGACCCCTGCCAGTTGCGAGATGATGCGAGATGGAGATGATGTTATATGTAGCTTCGAAATCGTACCGTTTCGCAGGCATCGTCTGCATATATCTGCATTCGTGTCGTTCTCGACAGATACGATGTGCAAACAGAAGCTCGAAGAGCCTACATCAGCGGAGTTTCAGCAAAGTTTAAGTTTCCAGCACGTGGAGAAGCGAGGTCCCTAGTGTTGAAGCTGGCTTCAGGGCTTCAGGGATCAAGGTGCAGGTCTTCGATGAACTTTCTACCACTTCTTAAGTCTAAAGAGCTGAAGCAGCTGTTAGGATGCGCTGTGCTTTCCACCCGGGCTTCTTCAGACTGGCCGGGAAGCTGCAGGCATGGCTTCTGGGATTCTTCGGAGGTTTGGCTCAGCATGTCGGAAGGATCTTCGAGAGTTGCGAGGTATGTTTGGGGAATTGGGTTTAGGACCCTTCGAAATATGGGGATGCCATGGGGGCTGCTAGACGATGTGACGGACCGTGAAGTTGCGATCAGCACCCCAAAATCCACTGCGACCCTCGAGACCTTCCTCCAAGGGTTTTGCCAGCTAATGCTTGGACAGGTGAACCGACTGTCCTGTGGATTACCTGTCGTCAACATGCAGCTGAGACTCAGGCTTCGGTGCACGGAGGGGAAGGGAAGTTCACGGGCCTCATTTCAGCATTCCGTCCTTTTTCGAGAAGTTGTCAGAAGCACGGGTTTTTGGCTTTGTGCTGTGCTGGCCGAGAAGACGAACGATGATCTCGTTCAGCCTGTTGTAATAGAAGTGAATCGTCACGGATCAACCAAACATGTACGTACTGTAAATGTAAAGGTACATGCAAATGTACATGTAAGGTATTGTAACGTAGTGCTAGTGTAATGAAATGCAAACTAATGCATGCATGCATGCATGTATGTATGTATGTATGTATGGGGGCATGGATGCAATTGTTCGTTTCGGTACTGGGCATACAAAAGGCATGTGCTTTGGTATGGGCACATGTGCATGTGCATTCATGGGTCATGATGTGATTGCTTTCGCATATGTATGTTCTACAATGTCTACAAGGACCATGGCTGTTATCTATATTTATATTTTTAATTTTATGCATGCATAGACAGGGGCTTCGACACCATCATCGTCTTCACCGCCCCAACTAGCATCACCATCATCATCATCACCACCATCATCATCGTCATTATCAGTGTCTTGCATAATCCTGGGGGGTGAGGAGGTGAAGCCTAAACAGCAGGACCCGTGTCTTCACGTTCTCAGCATTGGAGCTTCATGGATGCAAGATGCCCCAGTCCCATGTCAGCAGAAGACAGTACCCCAAGCCACTTCGCCATATCAGTACCGACTGGACGCAACCCCTCCGGACTCCTTGCATAGGCAAGCTTCTTCGCCGAGGGCGTGGTTCAGTCGGTGCCGCACAGCTGAAAAAACAACTACACTTCATGGAAGCAACCACAGTATCATGAAAATGTGTCATGCTGGATATGAAGGTATCTTGCGCATCTTATGCGCTCGTATAGTTGTATAACTGTATAGCAATGTATATATGTTGAGGTATCTGACAGTGACTTCATACACCTATCTGCATGCGTTGGAACATGCACGCACAAGAGTATAGGTGAGTGGTAAGCTGATTTGCATTGTGTCCTTCTGCATTTCCAGTGGCTTGCAGCAAGTCCAAGGCTGTGTGAGCCTCTCCCATTGAGCTTGGCCATAGTTCTGGTGCCGAACATGAATCCGGACGGCAGCGCTCGAGGCTGACTTCCCCACGAAACAGATCAAGATATTTGGGGAGCGCTAACTTGCAAGTTTCAGAAGCTAAAAAGATGGGCTGAGGAGAGAGGCGTGGGTATCCTAGGTTGCTAGTCCGAATTCCGACTGAGCTGCTTATTAGCACAGTAGGCCCCTCGGCTTCGGCTGTAACTGAGTGCGGCCTTGCTTTTGAGACCAACTGCTTTGATCAAGAGCAACAAATTCATCATTAGTCGACTTGTTTCTTTTTGCAATCTGGATGCCTCGGTTTTGGAGCTTCCAATGGAGACTTCAGAAGTGTTGCTACATGGCTTAGTTACTAGTTGTAGTCTCGTCCTGCCTTCGATCCTCTCGTCGTCCCAGCCAGCTGTCCAGGTCACACTCGTGAGAACGCACAAGGCGTGGACCTGAACCGAGAGTGGCGCCCTAAAGCAGACTACTGCCAGAACCCTGGACAGGATAGGTTGACGTTCGTTTGCATCAGGGTCCATTGCATGTGGGAAGGTACCGCAGTATTGCGCCGGTCTTGGTTGCTGATTTAAAGCTACCTTCAGAGGAGTATAGTATACCTATAGTATCTATACTATAGTCTACTATACTATACTGTACTTTCCTATACTATACTATACTTTTCTGAAGTGTCATCAACAACCAGGAGATTGGATGGACATTCGACAGGTACTTCGGTTTTTCTGCCGGTGACAGCTCTTGATTAGAAGCACGGCCTGGAAGTGATCCGAACCTGTGTGTATGAAGCGAGCAAGATGACCCATATTCTATAAACATACTGTCCGCATACTAATAGACTGTGTTACACGATAGGTTTGTCTCATTTGGAGGTTGGGGTTTTGCATGCAGATAACGGTAACAGGTACCCAGCTGCGAACTCCAAAGCCGTGGAATCGGACCGCAATCTCAAAGCGCGTGGAACCCGACGGGAACGTCCATTGAATTAGCTGTGAAGTTCATGCAACACCCGACAAGTAATCTGCCATGACCAGCTGCAAGATCTTAAACCTTAAGAGAAGAGAGACTACAGGATGGATGGACTAATGACTAATGTGCACGCAGCTCTGAAAGTCCCAGGAACGGACGCAGTCCAGAGGTCAACGCCGTTCAGGCTGCGATGTTGGACACAGGCCCATGTCCGAAACAGCCACAGGAGATTTTGGGATCTGTGATTTTAAAGCGTGCTGTGAACCTGCTCATACACACAATGGCAGCCGTGGCAGTAGCAAGCAGGAAGGTACGGATCGAAAGTGTGATCCGAAACCAGGCATTAGATTCAGCAAGCCTGATAGGGTACAGTAGTACTTAGTAGGAGTAGTATTGTCATCAACGGAATGCTGATCGGAAGATCCGTATATTCACCTAGTTGTAGTCGTCGGTGGCATCGCAGCCGTAGGATTGGCAGCATGAATCGCACGCATTCCAAAATCCTATTCTAGTTTTTAAGGCTTTTACATTAACCTTCCTCCAAACCTGCATGTTGGCCTGGAGCAGGCGTGGATGTACACTTGGATGTTCACGGTGACGAGGCGGGTACATTGCAGGTCAATTTGAGTCTTCTCTCTGTTTTGCAGACCGCTCGTTTTTGATGCGGCTATGCGCGATGGACGATGCGAGCATGTCGTGACCCGGGAGGCAGCAGACACTGCCTACAGCTATCCCGGGCTCCCGCGCTTTCGTGCCCCAGAACATGTGTGTGGCCCTCAGCTAGGCTTCAAGGCGAGGGGGATGTGGTTTCGCTGGCTTCTTCGGTGCTTATTAAACTGTAGTTACATGCGCCGGCTTGCCAAGGGCACAGCTCTTCGACGAGTTGGAAGAGGATGCATTGGCTCATGCTTCATGAACTAATAGACGTCACAGGAGTTAGGACATTCTCCAACCATACTCCCAGGCATTCCTCCAGCTTGCCACCTGGCCGGATACACCCTGAATCCTACCCCCCCAAACCCTACGCCTAAACCATTTCAACCTTAATACGCCCGAAGCCTTGGAAGGAGCTGCATTCTCGAAGTGGTGGTTTCTACATGCCACGGCCTGGCTCGGGCAGCGCGCGGACGGCGGCGTTTTGGACGGGCACCCAGCGTTTTGGATGCGTTGGATGGGGGTTGGGCGTAGGGTTAGGGTGGAGGGGTAGGGGCTGCGACTTGGGTGCAGGATCATCGCACTACATACACGACATCTTCTCACTTCCCATAGGCCATAATGGCACAGCACCGACGAGCGTCTCAAATGCTAGAATAAAATTGGTAAGCCAGTAGCGTCAGACGCGTGGACCTGATGCACATGCAGACATGCACTTTGAGATGAACAGTTCATCCATTCTTCACTGGGAGGCGGATTGCTTCGCTCACTGATTGCCCGGTGTAGGTTTGAATCACACTTCCAATCCAATGTCCTGTTGGGGGCACTGGTTTTTGGACGGCAGCCCGATCTTCAGCGTTTTCTGACAGGAAGGTCAGTCATAGGAGTCTCGGAGCCTCAACTCAGCGACACTAGTCACTAGATCCAGCTGGAAAGCTGTGGTTCTGAGCCTCCAGAGCCCATAATCGTCCTCATGATCATTCTGCAAGTAGAAGCCATCTCAGGTTTGGTGCTCTAAGCCTCACACTGGAGATGCCCTACAAGGATCGCTTGGAGCTTCGGCCTCTTGATGAACTTGCAGTGCATGCTGTCAAGACTGATCGGAGTACGGGCCCACTCCCGCCGATACCGTGCTATCCCTGCTCCACCCAAGATGACGACCGTTTGTAGGGCCCCAGAAGACAACGCCAGTTGGTCCAAAAGCTCAATTGGATTGGGTAGGAACAGCAGACCGTGCTAACATGAGCTCATCTGCAGGCGTTCAATTGACCCGGTACTTTCCAGGTGCACCCAGCAGGTCTTCGTAGCAGAAGTCGTAAGCAGGCTCGCATGGTTAAGGAATTCTTCCAGTGCGTGATACCAGACTGTTTGCAATCTTATCCTGGTATCCATAACCGATCTCACTACTAATGTAGGGGCCTTGATACTTAGAATAGTTTTTGTTTTTTTTTTTTTTTTTTTGCGGGGTGGGGTCATTATTATATTTAAAAAAATACCCCAAAGGGTAATTTTCTCATCATTATAAGGCCCCTAGATTACCGATTTTACAAAACACCGAGCTCTTGGGGCCTCAAACAGGGTGTAGCCCTGAACCCGAAAGCTGAAGCCTCTGAGTTGCATAGGGTTTAGGGTTTATATATAGGGTTTTTAGGGTTTCTTTAGGGTTTTTAGGGTTTAGGGTTTTTAGGGTTTATATAGGGCTTAGGGTTTATAGGGTTTAGGGCTTATAGGCTTTAGGGTTTACTTTCCCCAAATCCGAAAGCAGGACTCGGAGCCAAGGAAGGCTTGTTCCAAGAGCTGCAGAAGGTGGGCGCTTCACGGCTCTTGGTGCTAGGGCTCAGGCTTAAATTACGGTGCTTATCGGGCTTACAGTGTTCAGGGTGCAGGGTTCGGCTTCCACGGGTACTAGAAGTAACTTTCGGTCGCCGGTCGTGCAGTTCTGCGCATGGGCCCAGGGTAAGTTCGGAGCTGATAACCATAAAGCCTTATTGGGTTTAGAGTTTAGGGTTTAATTTAGGCATCTGGCTAGTCCCCAAGGCCAGTTGCAAATAGGGTTTAAGCATCAGAACATGGCTCTTGGGTACCCGAACCGTCATGATAGGGATCCCTATGGCCCTATGGAGCAATGTCGGCAATTATGTAGGCTTTGCCACAGCAGCTTTGCCTGCAACCGTGTCTTGCCGCCTTGTGGTACTGCCAAATTAGGGTAAGGTTTAGCCCCATGTAAGCTGTTTTATTTTCTAAGGACTTGTATAACCTTAAACCCTATGCCTGCAACTGGGACGTGATGTCCAGAAGCCTGGTCACCTAGAACATCGGAAAAATGGTGAACTGATGTACAGCTCCGAACGCTGGAGTCGCGAACTCGAAGGATATAGTTTCGGCTCGTGACGAGTCTTGGATGTTGTCGTTGCTAAACCTCCCCTGACCACGTCCAGCGCGAGCGAACCTTGAACCCTACCTATAGTCTCCATTGTAGTTCCTTTTTGGGAATACCTTATAACATCCTTAGTACATATTTGGTTAAACCCAAAAAAGGAACTACAATGGAGACTATAGGTACACCCTATAACACTAAAATGCAGGCTGGGATCCATCGCAGTGGATGGCATAAGGTCTCTGGGCCCGAGACTGGGGCGGTTCCGGCGAAGCCGCAAGAGGCGGGGCCTGGACCTCGCAGAGCAACTATTTTAGAACCTTATAAACTTTATGGTTTGGGGTTTAACTAGCTTAGAAAATTCCCTGAACATTGCCCTAAACCCTGAGTGTGAGTGTCCAGGCTTTGGGCTTAGTTTGAATCGTCCCGGTCTTTGAAGAGAATCTGCAAGTTGCTACCACAGCAGTTTTGTTAGAGGCAGCTGAGATGCGCTAACCAGCCGCGTTGATTTTGCAGCGTAGCCTCCTGTCGTGTACATGCCGTCGTTCGCAAGGCCATGATGCAACTGGAATCTCGTTGCCTACACTGGACAAGTTCACAACCGTGACTCCCGTGGTGCTGCCCACACGTCGCCATTATTGATGCAACGATGCCCTGGATGCTCAGTGACACGGAGCTCAAAGCGCCTGCGTCAAAGACATGGGATTTCCAGGCGGACAAGTTCCGGGGTTCTTGCCGGTCGGACTACAATCACGAGGACTTGCTGGAATGGAGCCGGCACCAAGTACCACACAGCTCCGATGCCTCAGGCGTCGATCAAGGGTGTGGTGCTCAAGTATCTTCCATCATCCGAGATGTAGCCAACCATAAGAGCAGCCGCCTGGGGTAGGCAGCTTTTCATCTTCCGTTGTCGTAGACAGCTTGGCTCCACTTCGCTTCCGAGCCAGCGCGCAACAGAGTGCAGATGAAAATCAGGCTCACAGACTCTGTGCCTGCAGAACGCTGTTCCATGTACTCGTGATATGCTGACATTCTTTTCACTTCAACCTAGCTGCTGTCGAGTCAGGACTTGGTATGTAATGGTTTCTTGCACTTTGGTTTTAGTTTGCGCATGTCACCTGCAGTTGAACAACAGAGCATGTTCCTGCAGGTGATGCTCTGATCGATGAGGCCACGGCATGTCGAACGCCGGAGAGGGTGTTCCACTTCCCAGGGATGGACCTTGAGTCGTGGTCTCACTCCATTCCACAACCTTTGATCAACGGAGGTGCATTGGGCCACATTGGGGGATCATTACCCTCTAACCGGAACTCAGGAGCGGAAAGGCCATGATGAACCCCCGTGCAAGATCTCCTCTGCGGTAGGAGACTCGACACCCATACATGGACCAGCTGCAGCGATTTCTCAGACATGACGCAGACCCGACATGGTCGAAAGATCGATCTTTCTTTGAAGGCTTCCTTCAAAGGGTTCCTTTAAGGGGTTCGGTTCAGGTTTGAGGTTGAAGTGCAGTCCATTGGGCCGTCGCACTCCCGTTGAAAAGAGGAAGTTCGAGCTTAGGCTTAGGCGGGGCTCTAGGTATCAGGTCGTTTTTCACCGGTCCTTCTCTTTACTATCCAACGCCTAAATTAAATTTCCCGGTGTTTTTGACACCTGCTCGGAGACATAGCAATAGCTTTTGCATAGAGAAGCTGACGCCATGGGAAAGGGCGGCCGGGGCAAAGGCGGCTACCCCTGGTGGGAGCGACTTGTTGGCCCTGCAGCCTTTGTCCGGTACAGTATCATTTGCGGTACTTACCTATGGGCCCCATAGTAGTTCCTTTTTGGGGGGGTGATATTTAGAATCCTATAAGGTAGTCCCAAGAAGGAACTACTATGGGGTAGTCTTGTAGGGCTTATAGGAATAATGGTGTTGTAGGGTTTTGAACCTCAGGGCTGGCTGGCTTTTAGGGGCTTCGAGTTTGGACTTAACGGCTTCCGTCTGAGGCTTCAGAGCATTGAGTTCAGCATTGGGGATTCCGGGCGATGATTTCATGTGCTTTCTGAGCAGCTCTACTCAACCGTCGACCCGAATTTGCAAACTCTGGGTGCGTCAGTGCTGGGCATAGGGCGGGTCTAGTACATGGAGTAGGCTTTGGAAAGGGTTGGTTTACTACGGGGCTCCACATTGACATGTTCTTTGGGCTTGACGGCTTCGTTGTGGTTCGACCCTTCAGGCCGTGCTCTTCGCAAGGGTCAGGCCGACCTAAAACTCCCAAGGCACGATACAAACCGGAAAGTTGAGCCGGCAAGCTGCTATAGGGTCTGCGGTTTAACAGATAGGTAACGAGCCGGGAACTCTTGTTTTGCTGACCACTGCGTTTGTATTTCGATTTGGGGTGACCTGTTTCGTTGCAGCTTGCTGGCCTAATAGTGGGTAATCGGAATAAGCCGACGGGACATATCTTCCAGCATGGCTTTCGCAAGCTACACAGGCTTCCTTTAGCATGAACTTAAGACCAACATAAACTTACATACTTTGCTCGCGCTACCACCTTCATCCGCCTACAAAGTCAAGGCACATCAAGCCCAAAGATGGAGGAGGCTCTGCACTTGTTCGGGCAAGTCTTGTGCTCCAACGTCGTGGCCGACGTACCGTCAATTCAGATATGTTCAGATCGTGTCGGCATACCTCTTCCGGTGTCAAGAGGCTAACATTTCTCCTTGGCAAACCCGAAGCTCGGGTATCTTCTGGCCTGAAATCAGAACAGCTACAAATCCGGGACCTTTGGAAGGTTGAGGTGGGGTCGTAGGAGTTCAGTGCCTGGTTGTGGCGAAAAGTGCTTTGGCCTGACCAGGCAGCTGGCAAAATGCCTCTTGCCGGCAACCAGCAGCCGGAGTCCGAGTTCACGGGCAAAATCTAGGAGCCTAAATCGTTACCTATACCATCTTCCAGGTTCTTTATTCAATTATAGTACATTTTACCCCGAAACCATGTTCTAATCTTTAAGGCCCCTACATTAATTCCTGTGCAACATGAGGTCGCGGTAGAACCCTGCTGCCGCAAGCATTTCATCTGCCTGCCTTTCTTGCTACCTCTGGTTGATACTGGTGAAAAAATCAATAATTCAGACTGTCTTCTTCTGCCAGCTGAATGCTGTTCCGATGAACCTGCTCCTGACGGTCGCGATGACTTTCACGATGCCGCTACCGACGACCAGGTCCACCGCCACCGCCACCGCCGCGGCGACGGAGACGACCCCGCCGTCGACGACTGCTGCTACTGCCATTGCTACTGCCCCTTCTCCTACTCTACTATCATACGACTAGGACCAGGAATCCTACTATACTGCTCACGACTACGACTACGACGGCTACTGCGGCGACGACGAGGACGACGCCGATGCTGACGACTATTACCACCTTCAGCCTCTAGTCTCTGAGGAAAATGCAGCTCCACGCAAGGCTCCGTCAGGCTGGCCGAGAAATCAGTCGTTTGGTTCCGGGTCCGGGCACAACCTTTGTGAACGATACTGGCATTGATAATGATTACGAAGAGCGGCCAAGCTGTTGAGACCTTCGGAGATTATATCTGCCAGGGCGATTGCCGCGCCTGCCTTGCATTCGATTTCGGCCAGCTCCCATGGCTTCCAGACAGCTTCGCCACATCAGCCCATCCCTTTTGCCTGCGAAGCTGTCTGGCGATGCAGCAGAGCCCCAAGCAAACTAGCATGTCCCGCGCGCCTGCGCCAGAATGCCCACGGCTGCATAGGTCCTCTCTCCGGCTTGCAGAAGCATCTGCAGGGCCTGGAGGGAAGGCCTGGACATTCTGATTTGATTTGTTGCAACATATGGTGAGAGGCAGCGAAAGACTGAGAATATTTCATAGACATAGATGTACATAGCACTATGTATGTATGTTTTTCAAATATGTAGACACAGATACACACACTCAGAGAAAGCATTGCATACGCACACGCACACACACACACAGAGACTCTCGCTCTTTGTCTCTCTCTCTCTCTCTCTTGTTTCTCCGCTTGTCTGTCTGACTGCCTGGCCGTTTTTCTGGCCGTCTGTTTCACTCTCTGTCTGTCTGTCTGCCTGTCTGCCTCCCATCAATGTTCACAAGTTTCCCAACATGATCACGATGTGGCTTTCGAGGCCAACACTTTCGCAGAAGACTTGCGAACATTTCAGGCTGCCATCAAAAGGTTCAGTAAGCACCGCAAGCTGCTACCAGGAGAGAGTTTGACCACTTGTCGTGGCTGTACATTTTAGGGTATAGCCGCCCCACACGAGGTGTGGCTGATCGTGTCAAGCATTTGTGCGAGCCGGATCCACGCGCTCAGCTTCAACAAATCTTTATACAACGTTCGGCAAGGAAGTGGGAGTTTGACTTTCACATCTATCCTCCACTTGACTATAGATGTCAATTCAATGTGCCATAGTCACGCAACTGCCGTGCTATGATCACAGTAGCGCAGACTACGCCAAGCGTCAAGGTAAAACATGTTTGTTTGTTTGTTTGTCCGTCTTGTTCTCTCTCTCTCTCTCTGTCCCTCTCTCTGCCCCTCTCTCCGAGTGGCACTGCGATACAGACCATGGCCTTTCCTCACACAGGCAATACCCCAGCTACAAAGACCTTTGCGGGGGCGGCTGGGACATTGAGACTCTCGGCCAAACACACTCTTGAGTAACCAACCCCTGCACAAGCCTTTAGAGCCCATGGTACATATCTCCACATGAGGTGACGTAGTGTGGAGTTCTTATCAAAACCACGGCGACCTCCGTTTCTAGGAGGCTCCAGATTCACGGGAGCCTGCCATATGGAAAGATGAGTCTTTAGATTCAGGAGGATTCAGGCAGTAATTTTTCGGTTTGACGACCGACATTCCCAGACCCCAACAATCCAGCAAGCTCCGTAGCGCTCGTTGAACAAGGCAGCGTTCAATGACTGTGTTCTTCGACCGTTCCTCGACTGCCGAAGCTTTGGGCAACCTGCAGGGTTTCGTGTCCTTGAGGTTCTGGGTTTCAGAGTTTTGGTATGCTTCGGTTTCAGTGTCAAGGGGTCTGGAGGCAGGGGCAGCAAACGCAAACGACAACGACGACAAAACCCAGGTTGGGGTCTGGACTCTTGCTGCTTTCTTGGCAGAAAAATGCTGGATTTCTTGTGCCGAGCTTGTGCCTCCTCAACGCAGATGCTTGTGTCAGCACCCAGAATTTTAGTCTCGATAATTACACAGACGAAGTCGGCAGAGCCTATGACTTCTCTGCCATAATTCTCAAACCACTCTCCCTAACCCATCTGAATCTGGCTCCTGTGTTCAAGTCCTTCCCTCATATAATTTAAACTTCCATATTCAATAAATAAACTGTATAAGCTCGAAACTGGTAAACAGCACCGAACGAGCCCGCCTCACAGCAGACCCAGTAGCTAGTAAGACAGTTTAGAGTTTAGCATCAATCCTGCAAGGTTTTTGGTCTGAGGGCTGAGGGTTTAGGATTTCAGAGCAGGCTTTAGGGAATGGCTGTGAGATACCTTTTACCGCACGGTGAGATGTGAAGCTCGTTTCAAACAGCGTTTCCCTGGACGGCAGCTCGAATTAGGAGCACCTTCCCAGGCGTCCAAGGCGACGCCTACGCACCACCTTCCTGGATCCGAGCCAGAGTGCCCATGTCGGCAGCAGCTTGTCTGTCCTTACAGGCTTTGCAGGTTATCCTGGCTTAGGGGTCAGGGCTTTAAGGCGTGCAATTGTCATGCCTGCTCCCCAACTGATACCAAAAAACCTGGGTTCAAAAAAAAGGGCCTGGAGGGTTTGGAGGCTTCTGCAGCTCCTGCTCAAAAAGCAAGTTTAGGGGCTGCATGGACCAAGTGTAACCCTCCACCCGAAGCCCAGAATGACGAAGCTAAGTCTCGGCTTTCATGCTGCAGCGGTTGTGGGCATGCGTTTTGGTCAAGAAGTACTCAAACCTTAGATGCTTGGATGTGTTGCTCGAGCCACTTCTTTGTTCGCAACTTCCAGAATCAAGGATGTCAAGGACTACTTCCAAGTGATTCGCGCCTCAATGTCCCATGCTACCGGCAGCCACCCGCCAGCCGACTCAGGCAAAGTTTCCGCCGGCCTACGTCACGGAGTCTAGGATACGGAACACCGCACTATGTGACTCCCGGCTGCATTTATATGTTGGGAAATCCAAGAGTTTCTGGGTTTGCCCGGTTTCGGGCTTTGGGTTTGGAGAAGATCAGACCCACCTATTGCATCAGATGGCTTTGCCTCATGACACAAGTGCGGGGCAGGCGTTTCGAGTTAATGTAGATGATGGCGATGGGAAGTTGTGAGAGCGGGTTTGTCAATTCGACACTATTTCGCCTCCCCCCTTCCAAGAGCAGCTCGCACTACGGCATTCAACGAGCTTCCCCTTAATCCTGTGGGCTGCAAAAGGTT
This sequence comes from Symbiodinium sp. CCMP2456, assembly GCA_905221635.1. Taxonomy (NCBI): domain Eukaryota; class Dinophyceae; order Suessiales; family Symbiodiniaceae; genus Symbiodinium; species Symbiodinium sp. CCMP2456. Next base: position 21,925 of record CAJNDV010035540.1, read on the forward strand.
GAACAGGGTTCAGAAGTTGAAGCGTTCATATGACAAACGGGTCAGAAGCAACATCACCATGGCTCAGGATTTCGTGACGCGAGTGCTCTCTGATCGTCTGCGGGGCGGCGGGGGCACGGATTGGCAAAGGCCTCAGCGAAAGCGAGACAACGTAGCGCCCCACCATGTTCAGAAGACTGATCTCGGGTAGCCCGGGACTTCGCTTCAGTTCTTTCGGACGGGGACCCAAAGACTTTACGGTCAAGCAGGCCCTCCAGCCTTTGTCAAATCCATGCTGCAGGCAACAACAGAATGGATTTCATCTGCGACCGTCAACCTGTCAGCCAAGTTCGTAACTTCTTGATATCAGCGTCTGCCGAGGACACAGGTGGTGCAGGGTGGTGGCTGGTCAGGAAGCAAGGGCGGAGACCTTCAAATTGCTGATTGGCGGCATTCCAGAAGTTGAGTCCAACCCGGAATTTTGTTTAGGGCCCCCTGAACATTTGATCATTTCCTGGTTTGGGCTCCTTATTGCAATAGGTACAAAGGCCCCTATAGATGCGAACTGCCTGGTCACAGATATCCAACGCAGTCTCGGCCCGGAGCCTGGGTTTGACCTTCCAGCCTTCTCAAGTCGCAGCACCTTTGCATCTTGCACCCATCATACCAACCCATAAGAAATGGTGTACATCCTACACGTCCTACATGCTACATAAAGATATGTTTGAGAATAAATTAAGTTGCGATCGACCATTCAGTCCCGAAGCCTACCCGGACGACCAGATCCAGTCGAACACCTCGAGTAAACCCGGAAGCCCCAAACATACACAGTACCATACATGCATACATACGTACATACATGCATACATACCGAATAGTGTGTATATTTCTCGATGTGTATATGAGTTAGACACACACATTCATATATGTATATATAATACATATACATACGCATACATTTGTTCATTTAATTCGTTATTTTAGTGATTTGCTCATCTACTTATATATATATATATACATACGGCATGTATGTGTCTATGTATGTATGCGAATGTATGTATGTACGTATGCATATCTATCTATATATATATATACATATATACGTAAATATGTATCACAAAATTTGATTTGGCCCTTTTCAGGACACGCCTGGGCAATACGTGCTGGAACGCAGCAGCGTCGTCGCCAAAGCAGAGTTCATTGAGGCGTCTGAGCACATCCACTGGCACTTTAGACTTGTACGGATGTGTCGCCATATTGGAGGTTCTCGTCATTCTCGTCGCTTTGGCTGTGGAGAAACACGGGAGCAAAATTAACAAACCAAAACGAAACATACTTGTGTGAGTGCATGCACATGCACGCATGCATGGTGCTCGGATTTTGCGTACACCATTTCTTTCCCGTTGTTTCTATTTGGATCTCTCTTTGTCCCTTCGTTGTGCATGTTTCTTGTGTCTCCAAATGTTCTTAAGTGGAAGTCAGTGTCTGCTGTCATGCAGATGGTCTTGCGATTTTTGCCGTCCGTCTTGGATTCTGATCAGGATTTTGCGGCACGCGCTCACCACGGCTAGCGCAAGTCACGACTGCAGATAGGGACTAAACATAACCACATCAACGGCTCTTCTGATGCGGCAAGATCCAAAGACTAACAGCTCCGGTTCGTTGGTGTATAAAGGCTCGGGTGACTTTGGCACTGCCTGCGCGCGGAAGGTCGATCGAGGGTCCCTTGGTTGTGAATGGACTATCTAGAGCGCAGAGTTCGTGTCGAATTGCATGAAGCGTTTGTCGCATTTCTGTTTTGCCCCTTTGTGCATTTTCTGGATGCGCAGTAGCAGTAGCAGTCAGAGTTGAAGGGCCTAGTTTAAAGCATGCGATCTTGGCTAGTTCAATAAACTCTTCCCTCATTGGCATTATACAGTAACTGGGCACCGCGACGTTGTCAAGCGACGCCGACTACCACTGTACTGTTAGTATACCACCACTACCACCACCACCACCACCACCACCACCACCACCACCACCACCACCACCACCACCACCACCACCACCCTCCACCATCACCCACGACCACCACCACCACGACGACAACAGCTACGACCAGGACTACGACTACAAGCACTACCAATGCTGCTGCTGCTGCTGCTGCTGCTGCTGCTGCTGCTGCTGCTGCTGCTGCTGCTGCTGCTGCTGCGACGATCTGCTGCTACGACGACGGCCACCACAACCACTGCCAAACCATCAGGAGATACTGCAGTCCTGCTGTATGCCTTCCATCTTCGTCAAGCTGGTTCCCAGACTTGCTTTGCTTGTGCGATGTTGTGTGCCTGTGATCGGGAAACTGGCAGCTAAGGTTACCGAGCCGCAGACATCGTAGGTGGCCTCTGTGAGGCTGTGGAAGGCAATGGTTGCTCGTTGTGGAGTTGAGTTGCGGCTTGTGAACAGAAAGTCTAGTCTATGCTTCCGCATAGCAACCTCGTCTGCGGATGTTGCGCGGGCTTGACATAGACTGGCATGTTCCGATGTCGAAGAGGGGAAAGAACGTCCTTCCGTTGACGCACGTCTGATCTCCGCTGGTAGGAATCTAGTTGGTTACGGGCGGGCATAAGCAGATTTCGAAGGGGGATCTTCGCTGGAAGGGCCTTTGCTCTCGTGCATTGATGATGCAGCTTTGGGTGGGGCCCGGGCCCTTAGGGTCTGAATCGCGTCCGTAGATGCCACCACACTCCACGAGCTTCACCCGACATGCAAAGCGTGGAGGCTCCCTGTTTTACAAGTCTCTGGATGCAGCTGCTCTGCAGAGTCACATCGAAGCCGTCGAGGATCAGGACCCGCCCGGGGCGATGTTGCTGGGGAGCCCGTGGCATGCCCATTCTGAGTGGAGTGGCTTTGCGTCGGCTTTAAATTCTTGCGAGGCATGTTTGTCCACTGTACCCGGACGTCCCCCGATCCAACAACAAAGCGACCTGAACCCCTTATGCAGCGTAAACCCGATGGCCGGAATCCCGAAAACCGCGCAAGCTCTCTTTGACAAGGATGCCCTTCGCAAGCAGCTCTCCGGCTTAGGCTTGGTCGCCTTCGTGGGCAACGGGGCGATCCTCCCTCGGAAACTTGGGTGTATGCGGCAGCTGTTCAAAAACCGGTCGCCGTGTTTGGTTCGGATCTCTTGGAAGGAAACGGACTCCGTCCTTCAAAATGGGCTTCCGGTGCCCACTCCCTCTATCGTCCATCTCATGTCAGATGATACGCACTTCGAGCTATTGATTGGCTCTGACTTGGATCGTGGGCATTTAGTGCTTGGCTGCAAGATGACTTAATTATCACTACACCCATAGGCCCCATAGTAGTTCCTTTTTGTGGCTTCTATTTGGGATCCTATTAGGGAATCCCAAACAGGAACTACGATGGGGCCTATGGGCAACTCGTAGCTTGTAGGAGGTCTAGGAAGGGTTGTCTGGTTGTCCTTTTGCTTCTAGTGCAATCTTGTCACGTTAGGGTTCCAAAGCCCGGCCCTTCAAAATGGAGCGGCACTGTCACATTCGCTCTCATCTAAACTCCTGGGGCTTTCGGGTTCGAGGTCTCTGGGTTTGGCTTTATATAAGTCTTGGTCATGGACCGGGGTTCAGTGTCTTTTTGTGGAAAACCGAATAACATGTTGAGGGAGACCCAAGCCATATCCCGCCCGTAAGACGGCCCCTTGCAGCCGAGGAAAAGCGGAGTGGACGACAGGCCAATGACCACCAAGGATATGGTCTCGTCTCAGGGGGGTACTGCTGCTGCCATCGCTAGATTTAATCATCACCCTTTTTCGGTCCTAGCGTGTCCGACGTTGATATGCTGTCTCGCTCCCTCACCAACCCACCCACGCTCGCGAGAGCAACTTCAGTCAAGCCTCGGGCTCTGCACACACGCGCACGAAAGATCGCTGCAAAGACCGCAAGAGCAGGACTCACCAAACCTGGTGACATTCGAGAGTCCTACTTCCATGGAGGTGACGCTGTCGCTGCCGCATGCAGGACCTAATGCAGAGGGCTTTGTGTGTGTGTGTGTCTTGGCGTTTTGGCGCTTTTGGGTGGAAAGCCTCTTAACAGCCTTGACAGATGTCCGGTCACCTTAGTCACCTTAGTCATTGGCGGCCTGTAGGGATTCGGTTCAGTGCCGGACACTGAGCTCGCACACTGCCTGAAGTGAAAATACTGTGCAGCTAGGGATCGAAGTGCGCTGAATCCTTGGGTTTAAGGCTTGGCTGGGCCAGTTTTCGGGCTTCCCATGGACTGAAAGGAAGTAGGATTAATCGTGAATGTGCAGCCCTTGGCACCGACGTCTCAAGCCAACAAAGTCACGTCCGCCGTCCACGAGAATCCCGCACGCAGGCTCAGACGGGCCAGGAACCTGTAACACAGAAGCCTCAAGGCCAAGAATTACTAATCTTATTCCTTGGGGGTCCATGTATGTGTAGTAATTTATATATATATATATATATAAATGTCTTTCATTCATATTTACATTATATACCGCCGAGTCCTTATTCTAGCTATTATATGTAATTCCCTACAATACTGTAAGTCCCAGTGCCCGGATTCGAAGGAGATGTTACTGGCATGGGGATCCAGAAGGGTGTGACCCTGATCGTTGGCGGCGGCTTCCACGGCAAGAGCACACTGCTGCAGGCCATGTGCTACTACTTACTACTGTATAGGCCCAGGGGTTCGATGGCTATGATTGTTGACGGTGCTGATCGGGTAACCACTGTGGTTATTGCTGTTAAGGGGCCAGGGCTCCACTTCAGCAAGAAGCCTGGGAATGTCACACAAGCAAGTATGAAGTCTGACAGTGAAGCAGAGGCGCTGCAGCTGGGCATTTACAACAAGGCAGGGCGCAGCGCTGACAGCCATTACTATAGGGGCCCAAATAATTACCTATATTATTTTGGATGCCGCAGATCAGCACAAACCTATGCAGAATGCCGCCCAGAGAAAAAACCTTACCGACGTCAACGCAAACCTTGGTGCTCGAAGTGAAGCACGTTTCACCCAGCCCCTCCCTGCCCAGCAGCAGCAGTAGCACGAATGTGGGGCTCAAGGGGTGTGCCTTTTGCTGTTGTGATCGGCTGAGGAGTCCGGATATCACGTCGTCCACTTCTGTAGTGGGCTTCCGGTGCCGCAAATTTACGGACAAAGTAGATGAATAACCTATACGGACCAAAAAATGACTTCTGTCGTTTCTGAAGTGCGGCTGCTGCCTCGTACCACAGGGTCCGCTCTTCTGGATCTAGCAGTACTAATGAGAGCTCGAGATGAAAGGACGGACAGCCTCAAGACATCGAGCCAGTCGAAAGCTCCGCGAGGTTCCCGGAGACGGCCGGGAGCACGTGGTTTGCGATCCCCAAGCAGCGCCCGGATCTTTTTTAAGACGTTGTCGGGTTGGCCGATCGGTGTAAGGGGCTTTCTACATGGCCGGCTGCGTCGGGCATCGGTGCTATATACTTTATGTCAAGCCAGTGTGGCAGGTACTCGCAGGCAGATGTTTGGTATTATGTTCAGGTGTGCAGTTCCCATGCCCACCCATCACCATGTAGCTCAGGTGAAGATCCGTGCTGAGGACGGCCGATCTGTCAAAAGTGCGGACATCTCTCCGTCACTTTGCGATTAAGTTTAATACTTTTGATACTGCAGCTCCAAATAGTGGAAAAGCAGAGGCCGTGAGAGAGTTAATTGGTGGTCCCAACAAGAATTCCATCAGTTCTACTGATATGCATTTGTTCTCTTGCGGTTTGCAGTCTCAGGTTCATCAACAATTTGCCCTTCGGCAAGCAGACGCAGCAATTCAGCACCGGTGATGCCTCGGGATCGACGTCGCAGGCTTGTGGGCTCCTGAAAAGCTGTCTCGAAGCAACCAAGGGGTCCCTGGCCCTGTGCGCTCCCAACCTCAGGCGATGAAGGCATCGAGGCGAGTGGTGTCCGACCAGTAGAGTGCAGTGCTCTTCACGTCCAGGCCGCCAACATCGTCGAAGCATTAGAGGTCGGATGCACAACCCTCCTGGTAGCCCGGCTGCCCGACATCACGCACGCTTGTCTGCGAGTTTTGCTTGACTCCTTCCTTTCAGCTCAGATGTTTGTCTAGGTCCGGGTGACATGGTCGCATGGAAACCACCTGGCAGTCTGGCTTACTAGGCCTCCAGTTGAACTGACCCTACATAAGGCAAAGCCTCAAACTTTCCACAAACGACACAGTGCCTGCTAAGCAAACTTTGCAATACATACCTACCGATTTAGGTACAGACATACGGACATACAGACACACATACAGCACCTACATACCTACACACATACGTACAGAGACGCACTACTGAGAGAGGGGGAGCAAGATAGACACGTAGTATTTCTCCATACATCCCAAGACACACTGGTGGCTTGTGGACCTGGGATATCTCTGTATGGTGGTTGATTTGTTGGTGCTGGTCATGTTCCTACTGCTCAGGGTACGGGTGTTGAGTCGAGTTTTCACTTTAAGTGGTTGCAGTAGCGTTTATAGTTTAGTTTCATATATCACACTCCGAGGTGTAGCTGTACAAATCGACGCAAGCTATCCTGGCTCTTGGAGAACACTTTGCCTGTGACATGGCTGCCTGCTCGCGAACATGTGCTTAGTATCCAGACAGTCCACAGGCCGGAGGTTTCCTATCAGCACGCCCTAAACCCTAGAACCCTGAACCAAAAACTCCAGGGCCTGTGACCCATCGCCCGGGTAGCCGAGGTCGACGAAGATACTTGTGCGACCAACTTCATGATTCGTGATGAGAAGATGAAGGTCGGGGGGAGGGGTATTCTACGCCGTCAATGCCTCCAAAACCCTGCACCTCGCAGGCGCTCGTGGCCCCGGACAAGGAGCCAATCACTGCCTTCGTATGTAAAGTCCGATCGCTGCTGGAGGAGCAGGGAGTCTCCACAGCGACTCGGCATCAGGTCGCACGGGTCTGCAGGAATCAGAACCTTTTCTTCTCCGCTCGCTCTCTCTCTCTCTCTCTCTCTCTCTCTTTTTGTCTATACATACATACATACATACATACATACATACATACATACATACATACATACATACATACATAGGTACATACATGCATACATACATGTGTATATATATATATATATTCATACATATACACACTTGTATGCACACATGTACATATATAAAAAAGCTGTCTACATGCGCCTGCACACATGCACACATACATATGTATGTGCGTACATACATACATACATACATACATACATACATACAGACAGACAGACATACATACATACATACACATACACACATACACACGTACACACATACATACGTATGTACGTGCACATGTATGCATGTTGCATGCATGCATGCATGCATGCATGCATGCATGCATGCATGCATGCATGCATGCATGCATGCACGCATGTATGTATGTATATATGTATGTATGTATGTATGTATGTGTGTATGTATGTATTTCATGCTTGTATGTACGTAATGTGTGTACGTGTGTGTGTGTGTGTAAGAATGTATGCATGTATGTATGCATGTACGTATGTATGTATGTACGTATGGATGGATGTTGTTTGTGATGTGATGCGATGCGATGCGATGCGATGTGATGTGATGTGATGTGATGTGTGCATGTATGTATGTATGTATGTATGTATGTATGTATGTATGTATGTATGTACGAATGTTTGCCTGCATGTATACATTTATACATGTATTCAGAGAGAGCTGTGTACATATATGTGTATGTCTTTTATGTGCGTACGTATATGTGCATGCATGCATGCATGCATGCATGGATGGATGTATGTATGTATGTATGTATGTATGTCTGTTCGTATATAAGATAATTTGGTTTTCCCATATGTGTTTAACTTTCTTTTGCTGAAGGGCGGGGTTTGCCGATTAAGAGGGCGTTTTGCAGGGGGCATGGGTATATTTGCAAAAGTTCCAAGTTGCCATTCAGAGTTGCATGTCCGCTTGTTCCACGGGTTTAGGATGTATGGTTTTAGGTGTTAGAGTGCGACCCTGAGGATACTCACATCTGGGGCATGGCACGAGTGCCATTCATTGAACGCTGAAATTCTTCGGAAGGCGAACAGCCGAGATCATGAGTCTCATGTCAGTGAAGTACAGTGCTGTCGAACGTCTCGCAATGGCTCCAGAAAAGAGAGTGCAGCTAGAAATGTCAAAAGGTCCTCGTGGTTGGTGGAAGTGGAGATTTCTTCAGCGTGGCAGACTCCGTGATCATGATGGACGAGACTTTTGCCTGAATTTGGAAAAACCCTTCGGACCACACCTTGCCTTGAATTGTTGGGTTTGCTTGACAAGCTCCTCCTCCTCCTCCCGATGAAGGCATGAGGTGGTCAAGTTTATTCGGCTCACGACCTTCACAGCCTGCCCCGTGCCCAGGTATGTCGCAAAGGATGTCACGAAGAGGGCACGAGAGATCGGCCAGAAGCACCCCGGTGGCAATGTTCGGTAGCGGGGTGGCTAGATCCTGAAAGCTTTCTGTCCTGTGAGACCCTGTCTTCCTCATGTTGAGCTTCCCTTAACGTGGCGACAGCATTGCATCTTATGAGGCCTCAACGAACCTGCACTTGCCCGACCTCTGGAGATAGCGATTATTATGCGTAGATGGAAGAAGCATTCTGAATCTCAATCCTCGTGGCAGATCGGCGCCGCCGACACAGGCGGCCTTTGGCAAGGCCATCTTTGGAGCCCTAAGATTTAGGATTTGGCTTTGCCCTTGCTCGAATTTGTGACGGGTTTTTCGAGCAAGGCTGCTAGAGCCTTGCATGACAGCTTGAGGCAGTGCGAACGGACCTCTGGGGTCAATTTGTGGCCTTAGTGGATGTTGCGTTTCAGATGTATGCCTGGTCATCGCGTAGGACTTCAAGTATAGTGTTGCTGGATGTTGGAGCACATTGACGATGCGTTTTGGCAAGCTCTTGGTGTGACATGGATTTCCGCGAGCTGGGACTGTCAACCGACATAAGGTGGCGGGGTTTCTGCGACTGGATCTAAACTGAATCTAAACCTCTGCAGATTCGGATCGAAATCGAAGAAGCATCAAACTCAACACGCACGGCAAGACTCATCCGAGCCGGCCACAAGAATGCAGAGATGGACCGAGCCAACATCATGTACAAGCGGCTAGGGAGGCCTACAGCGACGCCCAAACAGTGCCACAAGTGCCACTACTTAGTTGCATTTTGCGGAAGACTACAGCCTTTACAAAAATCTGAAGGTCGCCCGGCGCCGGCTGCAGCCAAGCGGTTTAGCTGCAGATGGCAAGGTGGCTGCCCGAAGCTTGAGGCAGGTCAGTGAGTTGACTTGCTTCAGGTTTTGGGGTTTTGTGTGTGCGTGCAAAAATCTATATATATATATATGTATGTATGTATGTGTACATATATATATATATACATGTGTAGATATATATATATATATACATGGAGCATGTGCGTGTGCAGGACTGTCTGCATGTGCTAGCAGGTATGTATACCTGCATGTATGTATTAGCACGCTGGTGTGCAAATGCATGCTCGTGTTTACTTCAAGGCCGATTGAAGTGATGCAGGATATTAGGCTTTCCGCCCGGACAGATTGCATTACATGCTTTCGTACAGTATCAGCACAGTACTACAGTATAGGCGCAGACAGCAGATGGTAAACTAGCTGCCGGGGTATAGAACACTGCATAGAGCAGTCTGCGGGCAGCTTTCATATGCATGAGCCCCAATGCTCAGTGTATAGTCTAGGAGAAGGATTTAGGCCGGAAGGATGGAGTTAAGATAATATGTCCTACAACGCAGAAGAGAGCTGCCAATTCTTCAGAGCCCACATGCTGGATGTACCTGCGGCAAGCACTGATGTACTTCCTGCCGTATCCTGCATCTTCGCATTGAAACACTCTCTTCCAGCAGTCCGATACGGGTTAAACACAATTATGATGAGGAAGTGTGTAATATCCTTATTTTCCAAACCTGCCTAGTCTCCGTTATGGATACTTTTCAGATCTACAGCATGGCATATAGATACCGGATGCATAAGCTGCCCGCGTGCTTGAGATGATGAGCGGATCAGCCAGGAGAGTCAAGGTTTGCACTGTGAGAATATCAATCCTCAGAAGCCAGCCACTCATGATAAATGCTGGCCTATACTATACTGCGCAATACTATACCAGAAGTGTTGATGCTTTGCACAACATCACATTATACGCATAACCGCGCTGGGACTGGCATCGGTATAGCAATTGAAGAAGAATGGCTGCTCTACTCTGCTCATACTTGTGGCTGGCTCCTGCTTCGGATGTCAGTTTGGCCGCAGGTGTATTCAATATGGCGACACGGAGGCACGAGAGAAGTGGAGTAGGAATTGGAGGCTTTATGTCATGGCTCGCCTGACAAGCAGCGTTCCCTGCCCACCGTCTACAAAGCTCTCTAGTCGAGAAGTTGTGTGCCGAACTGCCGCTCTGTTGAAACGGTGCTTCCTAGCAACATGTCATTTTTTCTCGGAATGTTGATGTTGTTCCACTTGCAGGCTTCTAGTCGGGGTAGTCGTGAGACATGAGCCTTGATAGCAGGCTTCCTGCAGCAAGTGAGCTCAATCGGTTGAGGTTGTAGGCCGTACGTCTGCAGGCCTTAAGCCTAAAGGCTACACCCTTTAAGGTTCCTGTTTCGCGCATAAAGCCCTAACCCGTGTAAGGCATGAGCGTTGCGAGCCTCCATCGAGACCCAGCAGACGCAGTAGTAGGTCGGATGCGAAAGGGCACCTATCTGAGGTCCTCACATTATCATCAAGGATCCGACAACGTAGGGTCTATGTTCGGGTCCTTCGTTTTCTGAACCCACTGGAAAGACTAAACCCCTGGCCTCACCCCCGAACCCCAAAAGCCCAATTGAAGAAACAACGAGGTCGAGCTTAGCTGTGTAGAGCAGCTCGTGGAGATCAGCCAAGCGCGGGCGTGTCTGGGCTTTCAGGCTTAACCCTGGCCTCCCAGGTACCTACTATATAGGGCCCTAGGGGCTCTAGTACCCTATATAGTAGGTACCTGGGGGGTTAGGGTAAGCCATCTTAAACGTCTGTTGTTGCATGCATCCAAAAGTCAAAAGCCGTGTTCCTGCATTCATGTGCCGGGCCACTATATGCCAGATTTGTGTTTGGGGCCAATACGGATCGGAGGTTTGGAGAAAGCTGGCCAGCTACCTCCAACTCGACAGTCATGACCTTGCATCGCCTGGAAATTTCGAGTGCTTTCGGAAACGCAAAAAGAAAACAAGACCGAGAACAACTCCAACACCTAAACTATAGGACCTAAAAGTGACCTAAACCCTCCCTGAGGGTCTAAGTACTTATATGGTAGATACTTCGGGGCCCAAAATAACTACTATATGGTTACTTAGACCCTTTGGGCCTCAAGAGTGTGCGTGCCGAAACCTCCTACACCGTAGAGCCCGCGTGATTCACCTACCGAGGATCGGTGATGCACTGCAGCTTCTCGGCGACGGCCGCCTACTTAGCATGAAGCCTTGCCTCCTCAAGGGCTTCTTCTAATTATCGTCAATGTTACAATAATAACAGCATTAATTATAATGATGATGATGATGATGGTGATGGTGATTCTTGGGTTTGCATCGGGCTGCCGGGTCCTCCCCCACAGCCCAAGGCCCTAGCTAGGCCCTATCTCTACGGTCTAGGTCTTAGGATTCTCGGGTTATGGGCGCCGGCGCACCGCGTTTTTTTTCTGCAGACTTGGGAACTCGAGGCTTCCGGGCATAGATTCTTCTATTACCGAAACCCTAAACCCTAAACCCTACTTTCTGTATTGTTGCGCTAGAGTCTTGTCACTCGTGACATGACGGAAGACCTGCCATGTAGCACCTTCCGGAGCCGCCATGCGGCAGAAAAAAACCAACATTATACAGTAAAAGTCACATGGTTCATATGTTATTAGGGTTTAGGGAGTTTAGGGTTTAGGGGTTTTGGGTTTGGGGTTGGATATATCAATATGATATATCGCACAGACCATGCATCCCCAAGTCCACAGGAGCACAAAGCTCTCTATGCGAGACTTGATTTGCTGTGCCCGCCATGTCCATGGACTCGAAACCACTGCAGCATACTACAGCCCCAGCTCCACAGCCCATCACCGTCACGATACTTCTAAACCTAAAGTTACTACAGCATAGTTGGTTCCTTTTCTCGACGTATGCTTACACCCTTTGCCATTGACATTCGGAGGAAGACGTTTGCATTGCCACTTAGACATGCAAAACGCTTGGGAGGACCAGGCCATGGACAACAGAGACACATGGGAAGCTCGCAAATCCTTCTGAATCCTACTGCAACCAATAAACCCCAAAACCGAACAAATCCAAAACTCTCTCTTTTCTGATGATCACTTACTTTACCTGGAGAAACATTAGAACCTAACCCCATATAGCCTTAACTCCCCAGGTCACCTCGTGAAGGGGGGACGGCCGCTCACGAGCGCGCCTCCGGCAGCAAGGGTTAATGTAGGGGCCTAAATAAGTACCTCTACTATTTTGGAGGTTCCTTTATAGGGTTCCTTAAAGGGTTCTATAAGGGATACTATAAAGGCTTAGGGTGTAGGGGCCTAAATAGTTACCAATACTATTGTTTTTTGGGGGGGGCGTTCCTTATTTATAATAATAGTAATGGGCCCCAAAAACTATTCTAATTATTAAGGCTCCTACAGTCTCTCAGAAGGGGTTGTTTTGGGTGTTTCCCAGGGTTAAGGGTTCAGGGTGTTCTGGGGTTTCGGGCTTATAGAGATGTTAGGTTTGAAAAAGCCTCGGATGTTGTTGTTTTTGGAGTTGTCGGATTATGTGCTACCCCTTAGGTTCAGGGTGCAGGGTCCGGGTTGAGTTTACAGAACCCGGATGATTCCAACCGCCAAAGTCCACACCCTAATAACCCTGAGCTCTGAACCCCAAACGGAAACCTATTCTGAGCACATGGATTCAGGGCAGGTCGCGGGTGCTCTTCGCCGAACTGGTGTCCCAGTGGGGTTTCTTAGCTTTAGGGTTTGTTAGTTGCTACTCGGAAAGAAGCCCAAAGCATATAGGGAGGTTTCTGACTCCGGTGAATTTCTCAGGTCATGAGCGACCTCGAACAGCAAATCCATGCAGAAGGAAAGCCTGTCGGAGAACAAGGCAGGCTTGTGCTTCAGATTTCGATTTCAGGGTTCAGGGGGTTTCAGCTGAAGAGTTCTTTCTGGTGTCTTTAAGATGATTGGCCCTTAGGTTCTATCGGCCAAATGTCTTCCACTTGCAGGATTCAATCGAAGTCCTCATGAGAGTGCACATCAGACCCGGATTCATCAACTAGGCATACCTGAGCCATCTGCGGCCAAGGTTCGATCTGCAACCAAAGCTGTAGGGGGTTAGGGGCGCTCACGACGCCTGAGGCTGTGTAGTACAGTGCAGTGTCAGAAGTTCGGAATTGTACTTAGAACTAAAGTTAGTAGCAGTTGGTCGCACTCAGATGCAGCTAGTAGGAGGTGGCAGTAGTAGGGAGTAGTGAGGAGTGGTAGGTAGCAGTAAGTCGTGGTAGGTGGTATGATGTGGTAGTTGGCGCACTGCGCGGTCGTATGTGGTAGTAGGTGGTGGTGGTGGTGGCGTCAGCAGGTAGTCGGTAGTTGGCAAGGCGAAGTATTGGAAGTAGGTAGCGAGGAGTTCATACTAGGTACGGTAGCAGGTGTGGGCCGCAGGCGGTAGGTAGTCGGTCCTATGTACTATGACCAGGTAGCTACTGAGCAGTGTGTGCGGGATCAGGCACTGAAATTTCAAACCCTGTGAGCTCATGAAGCCCAACAGCCTGACCTGCTGAGAATATGGAATCCTGCGAAATTACCAATAATATTCGTTAGGGTTCTCATCATAAACAAGTTTGGGTATAATATGGTCCAACCTTTGCTTTTTATCCTTGAGGGCCCTTCTACCAACCCCCCCCCCCCAGCTCGGACCTCCTTTGCCATGCCTGCCTTGCGCGAGTGTGAGAGTGTCGAAACCCCTCATAATAGCTTTTGTAGAATCCTTGTAGTGACCCTTTAAATGAGCCCGCCTAAAACCTTTAAACCCTCACGTCACATGTCCCTGTAAGAAGCTAGTAGAGAAGCCCTGTCGCCTGAATCCGTGCCGGCTTGTCCGAGTGTGCGTGTCGAAACGCGTGGCGTGAGCCTGCCTTGTGCGAGTGTGAGAGTCGAAACCCTGTTTGAATTATTACGGCCTACACCCTTAAACCTGTGGGACTTGCGATGCAAGGGCCAGAAAGCCATTACCCAAACCCTGTAAACCCTTGAGCCGCCCTCAACCCTATGCTACGCCATTGATTAAGCAAATTCAAAATGGTTACCACAAAACCCCAAAGTTAGCAGAAACCCTCATCTGTTCCCTATAAACCCTAAACCCTAAACTTCTA
>CAJNDV010035540.1:36549-68689 GCA_905221635.1 Symbiodinium sp. CCMP2456
GTACCCAAATAGTATATATTTCGGCCCAAGGGACTTTTTGCGGCCGCCTGAAGTATGTACAAAAGCCTACCCTGAGTCACCTTCACATGCCCTGACCTTGCTTCATTTTGGGAAGTTTACACTTCTGGGTTAGGGCTTTAAACCTTGGGGTGCAGGGTTCAGGGTTGCAGTTGTATTGTGCGCAGATCAGGTGTTGAAAGTGAGGATTTCGGGCTCATGAACACACGCAGACCCTAGTAAGCCCAAGCTCGAGCCACCAACATTCAAAGAACCCTATAGAGCCCTACTGCGGGTCCCTTGCGGAGAAGGAGGCAAACTACCTAAACCCTGAACCCCGCGTTGAGGGAGTATGTGAGTCGAATACCTACAACCCCAAGAACTTGAATCTTCGTGTTCTAGGTCATGCCTCGTCGATTTGAGCTCGCTGCCGCGGTCAACCGCCTCCGCACGGTGCAGCGGGGGCGCCCAGAATGACTACAGCCGCTTTCGTTTCTCGAAATTTTGTAAGCACACAAGCATCTAAGGAATAGATATTACGGATTTGGGAATTCAAGGTTTGAGATTTCCGCTACTTAACTTGTCATGCTTTCCTCGGCTGTGAGACCTTCCGCTGTGTAACGTGGAGCTATCGCGGTGGACACACACAAAGCCGGATGAAAGCTGGCCCTCAGCTACTAATGAGCATAAATAATTACCTGTACTATGTTTTTTTTTTTTTTTTTNNAAACCGTATTCTAACTATTAAGGCCCTTATATTAGTTCCCGGCAGCAAGGAGACCAGGATGCAAAAAACGGGGGTAGACGATGTCAGATGGGAAGTTAAGGTTTAGTTTAGGGTTTAGGAGGTGGGGTTTTGTTGTTAGGAAATTCATGGCAGGTGGACTTCTTTGTAGGGACTACCGGCATATGTAGAACTGGAAAGGATTACATCTAGGACTGCTTTGCCTTGTCATTCCATATCTCTGGTCCGATTCCGAACTTCGGGCAGAACGTTCGAGAAGCACACTCTGACTGCTGGTGGCTGAACCTAGCCCCACCTCCTTATTATCATAGCATGATACCCCAAAACCCTATTCTAATTATTAAAGGCCCTTACATGAGTTCCCGGCAGCAAAGAGACCAGGATTGAACCTGGCCGAAACCCCATCGTTCCGGTCCAGTCCGTATCGTTGCTTTCCAGTCGGAATCGTTGAAGTCCAACCGTTTGCTACAGGGTCGGAACTAAAGTCAACGTATTCCCGTACGTCCCGTGTTTCTAGCCCGTCTATAGCTGCGGTATTGCCGCATATAACACTTAATATACCCCTAAAGTCCACTGTTCTCATCATGAATACATAGATCACAAGCCCACAAGGTCTCACTAGGATGCTCCTTCCCGAAGCTGTCCAGGATGGTCGCCGACAGCAGCAATGGTGACAACACCGCCTGGTGATGGGGAGTTTTGGGGTTTAGGGATCTTAGAGTTTAGGGTGCGTCTACACCTGTTGGCGAACATGAACAGCTTGTCCAGGCGAGAACCCACGAGCCTGCTGCAAAAAGGGATTTTGGGGTATTTAGGGTTTAGAGTTTTGCGGTTTAGGGCTTCGGGATCTTAGCTGCGGTCCACTTGCTGCCGTAGTCCCTGCTGAGTCTGCGAGGTGTGCGAGCAAAAGGGATTCGGCGAACTGGGAGCTGCAGCTTTCAAATTTTAGGGATGTAGGGTTTAGGGTTTAGGGTTTGTGTGCTACGAGGGACATTGGCCGGGCGAGCTCCTATCAAGCCTGTGTAAAAAGGGTTTAGGTGTTACAAACCCTGCATGTAATACCCAATATGACCGGAACTCCGAAACCCCAAACCATCCCAAACCCCTTGTTGGTCCCCTTCCCGGTGCTGTCATGATCTTCTTGGGTATGTATAACCCTGCCATAATGAAAAGGGTATTCACATTATAGGGACTGGGATTCTCAGCCCGCAAGGTGGGGGATTTCATACCCCAAAACCCAATTCTTAATTCGTAAGGCCCCTACATTAAGTTTCGGCTCTTCAGATGTTTGCT
This sequence comes from Symbiodinium sp. CCMP2456, assembly GCA_905221635.1. NCBI lineage: Eukaryota > Dinophyceae > Suessiales > Symbiodiniaceae > Symbiodinium > Symbiodinium sp. CCMP2456. The sequence goes on from CAJNDV010035540.1 coordinate 38,585, forward strand.
GCGGGGGCGAAAAACCGGAGCCCTAGAGCCTACTTAGTCCAGGCCCTCGTTCGTAGTCCCATTTTACGGCTGCCTTGGATTAAGATGTGGAGTTTCCGAAAATTAGGGTACCCTATTCTGGGGTCCTTATAATAAGGATCCTACTATTTAGTGTACTATATTAGGGTCCCCTTTTTTCTGAACCCCCCATGTCATGCGTTCCATGCCCAAGCCCAAGGCTTCAACAGTAACATCGCAACCATGAAGCGTGGAAGCCAAGTCAGGAATCAAATTGGACAGCGTGGTCATGCCATAAACGAGGCTGAAACGGCCTAAAGTAGATCTCGATGTGTGGGTCGGGACTTGTGCCGGAGGCATGGGCACCTCCGAGACAGCTCATGGTCACAGCCTTCGGCGCCCAGCTTGAGGATTCAGTTGATTCTAGTCTCGGCGTTAGAAGTACTGTGTCCGTTTGCCGTGTGCAGCATCGTGTTTCGGTTGAGCTGGTATAAGCTTCCCGATGCGTAGGTTCGTCTTGAGATCCGAGACGCTTGCTCCGTGGCTTACTATCCTTGCATCCTATCGGTGGTGCAATTTCGGCGAACCTGCCACGACGCTCAGTCTGACTCCCGCCTCGTAAGCCCTGAGCCCTACCGTAGCCGCCCCTAAACCCTAAACCCTAAACCCCGAACCTTTCATTGTGAGTTGGGGGTATGGCTTGAGGTTTATGGGTTTTCTGCTTGGTTACTTAAGAAGCTTTGACTTGGGCCCAGCAGTGTGCTGAAGCAACACAACTAAATCTTGGTTGAGTTGTCCCAAGTATTGCATCCTCAGTACTTTGCAAAGAAGACCTCGCCGTAAGCATAGTTCTCAACAATGCGAGAGGGAAAAAAGCCCTGAACCCTACCGTAGCCGCCGCAGTAACATCGAAGGTGTTCGAACCAAAGCCCCGACAGCACAAGTGCGCGCTTGGCACACGACTGTAAATGCTGACCCTACCCTTTCGACTGAGATTCCTCGTTCTACCATAGGGGCCTAAATAATTACCCATACTATTCTGGGGGGTTCCTTATTATCTTTATAGTAAAATGGGCCCCAAACCCTATTCTAATTATAAAGCCCCTATATTACGTGGTGCCCCCAGTCCACAGTGCAAGGACCCCATGTCAGGGGATTCAGGCTCGTAGGATCAGGCAGGGTGCGTCTCGACCCTCCGAGGTTGAATCGTAAATAATGCGAGTGACCTTTTTTATATGTTTTCCATAGCAATTGCATGTCTAGAGATAGCAATGAGATGAAAGCAGCTAATTCCCGGCCCAGGTGACCATCATCCAGCACTGCTGGATTGTGAGGGGTCGGGCAGCTTAGATGGTTAGGCTTCCGAGGTTCTTTGCAGGGCACTGTTGGATGCAGATTTGAAATAGGTTGGCGGCTTTGGGGCTGAGATATTGAGCCCCTGCGGCCTGAAGACAGAAGAGAACCCCTTACTACTGCAGGGTTTCTGGCGTTGGGCTTAGGATTGAGATGGGTTCAGCGAAGAGCCGTTGTTCACGGGGGAGCAGACCATGACTCGAAACTTCGCGCACCCAGGTGCACAGCTACCAGTAGCTTCTTAAAACCATTTGGCTTGGTTGCCCTTGGGCACATGAAAGTCGAAGTTGGTTCACTGCTTCAGATTCAAAGCCTGTGCCAGACGGGGGAAAGTGTAATACTAGTAGGAATCATATTAATAACAATAGCAACAACAGTAACATACTAGTAGCAACAATCGTAATAATAGCTCGCCGGTGCAACAAGCACCACTCAGGCTCCTGCAGGCAGCTGCCACGAAAGTGGGAACCGAACTCAGATATGCGGATTCAACGCATGTTGCTGCCACCCTTGCGGCCTAGAACCCTGCGGGAGATAAATCCGCTGCATGTGCGGTTTAAGGCTCAGGTATACCGGCCATGGGCCAACAACTGGAAGTAGCCTCAAGCTTATCCGTCTCATCCCCTGATACCGTTATAGGCAAACAAGCATTGTACAAATCACCTAATGGTCTTTGACTGATTGATCCATGCTAGCAAATTGCGAGATAGTTCGATATTTTTATATATATATATATATGTATGTATATATATATATATCTATGATATGTCAGTGTCAGATTCTCAACACCAGTGGCCGACCAGAGAAGCCTGAGAGTGGAAAGGGTTCGACTCTGTGCTTTCTGTCTTGAAGGATTCAGAACGCCGACTTCTTCATGTTCCATAGGTTGCCCGGGCACATCTGGCTGTGCCCCGACCCAGGCATGCTTCCACTCGAGGTGGCTCGCGCCGGAGGCATCGCAGTCGTGCGGAATCTAGATGATGTTTTGGCATATTTCCTTGCCGCATCTCGTGCGTAGAACTCACTGGAAGTTGCAGCTTGTTTGCTGTTGTGTGCCTGAGATGGTTCTTTCCACATGTGCAGAGATTGCATGGCATATTTCAGGACTTAAGTCCACAGCCACCCCTGAGCTCGCAAGCACCTTGTGACTCTACGTCCAGACTTCGTCGAACGCCCCAAAGCACCTTGTGCAAGTACCGGTCCGCCTGCATGTCCTTACAAACCAGAAGACTGGAAAACCGAAACATAGGGTGAAGGGTTTAGGGCCGACCGAAATGCATAATAATCATGGCATGGTCGTAGTCATTATGCATCCCGTTCCCTACCACCCCAACCCAAATACCTCTACGCCATGGCTGGCCGTGCTTCCCGACAGCTGGCGCAAATTCAGGTCACGGTTGTGCACTGGCTGAGGATGACAAGTTTGGGATAGTTCGGCATGGCGCGGGCTTCTGCCGGGGAAGTTTAGGCAGCATAGCTTTAGGGTTTCAAGGTTCAGGGTTCGAAGCATCGATGTGCTGCTTTCGGGCTTTGCAGCAGATACCCCGTGCTCATGCTCCAGCCACCACGACGGCGACGACGACTACCACTCGGCTGCCACACCCACTTACTACCACCTACATCCACCTACTACTTGCTACACATGAAAATTTTCTGCTAGATCGTCGACTGGGCCAGTTGCCCCGCGGAGCTGCTACAGGTGTGTACGACAACTCTGGCCCCAACTGCGACGACCACCTTTGCTACGTCACATCGACAGTACTTGTTCATCAGGGTACCATCACCGGCTGCAACATTCCTCGCCGCAGAGCCAGCCATCCTAATACCCAACAGCGTGGAACGCAAGGCCCTCTAGGATTTCTCATAGTTACTTACATTCCTCATTTCTTCCCTTGTCAACCTGAGGTCGGTAACACATGAACCTGACACCGAGACCCCTAAATATTTTCCATTGTCCATATCTTCAACCTACACTAAAATACCAGTCCTTAACCCTTCACCCTGCTAAACCTTAACCGGTGTTTCCCAGACAGGCCGGCCTAGCGCGCGCCGCGGCACCACGCCTGCCGGGCGATCGGCGGGCAGTGGTGGCCTGCCTCTGTGCTTCAATGGTGTGGGAGAAGAAGGTATACACGTGAACTGCGTTTACATGTTATAATGTTCTGTATTATGTATGTGTGCATGTATGTACTTGTGCATGCTTGCATGCTTGCATGCTTGCATGCTTGCATGCTTGCATGCATGTGTACGTATTTCTGTCCGTTTGTCTGTCTGCATATCTGCCTGCCTGTCTGTCTGTCTGTCTTTTTGCCGTCTGCCTGTCTATCTCTCTGTCTATCCGTCTGTTTGTCTGTCTCTCAGTCTGTCTGTGTTTCTGTCTGTCTATCCGTCGGTCTGTATGTCTGCCTGCCTGACTGCATGCCTGCCTGTCTGTGTTTCTGTATGTCTGTCTGTCTGTCTGTCTGTCTGTCTGTCTGTCTGTCTGTCTATTTGTTTGCCTATCCGTCTGTCTGCCTGCCTTGCTGGCTGTCTGTCTGTCCGTTTGCGCCGTGCTTCTGTTTCTGAAGTTTGAAGCATCAAACCACGTTCCAAGATCTAAGCTCATAGATCCCAACCCCGTCCGAGTTTTCAAACCATATTAAAGGCCTGGTGTCGCCCACCTTGAACATGTTCAAAGACCCCTGTATCACTTTAACTGCAGGTCTAGAGTCTTGAGCCAAGATCACAGGGACATCAAGACTCGGACTCTCGTTTGCTCTGAGAACCTTTCGTATTCAAGCTGCACACAACTGCCGATCGCAACTCCCATTGTGTTGGTATATAAGGCTGGTGAGAAGAGTTGTCTAAGGCCCATCCCTAGTAGCCCTAGCATACTCCAGAACAGTACGAGTTCTAAACAGTTCAGTAGCAACAGCCATGTACCCGAAGCACTCAGGCCAAAACTAAAGCAGCATATGTCCTCAGACCCCAAAACTGCGAGGCCTTCTTCGACAGGGAGGGCCGGAGAGCTCCCCGGCAACATGAGGCCTTCAAGGCGTGAGTTCTTCTTCGTGTTGCTTATCCGGTGAATAAAAGTAACTGGAAGCCTGCTCAGAAGTCGTAGCGGCCCAAGCAATTGTAACATGTTTGTGGGCTATATCACAGCGTATACAATATCTCTTGAAAGAGATATGAATCGTATGAACATAATTTCTTCAGACTGAGGAGACTGCGCGGAGAGGGAGGGAACGAGCCTCTGAGGACGCAGAAGCGTCCTCTGCCTGTAGAATCTGAATCTGAATGGGGCTCTAATTCTGGTAAGGAGGATGGTGATGATAATAGGACAAGGTGTGTGTGTGTGTGTGTGATCACGGTAGCAGCAAAATGTTTTTTCTGGCTAGTTTAAGTTCTTCCGACTATCAAGTAGCAGTGGACCGTGCTGACGGTGATCTTGTCTATAAGGTGTTGATGTCTTCTTCATACTACGAGCCCTCTCTCCGGCTACCTCGGGTGCGGCGGCACGCTGGTCTGGACAGGCACGGACACGTGGTAAGTTTCAGTCAATCCGCTCCTGGTGCTCTTCCATTCGCCTTTGTAGGTGGCTTCGCAAGTCTGTCCTTACTGCGGGGCTCGTGTGCACCGTCAAACACTACCCTAAAACCGAAAGCCCTCAAAACTGAAATGCCCCCTTGCAAAAAACACTCGTCATGCAGTTGTTTCCCTGACCCACACCCTGGCCCCTGAACTTTCATCTTGCACACTGAGAGAACGCACCCGGAAGCCTAGACCCAAACCTTAAACCCAACACACCCAAATCCTTTCAACAGAGTACGTAATAGTCCGTCAGTTATGAAGGGAATCCTTGCTTCAAAGAGCAAGAACCCGTGGCAAGGGCCCCATGAGTTGAGAATACCGGAGTCTCTTGGAACCCCCTCCAAAATCTGGTCGGAAAACCATCAACCCTTACCCATACTCAATGGGCGGCTAGAACCCTCAACCCGCAAACCCCAAGGCCAATGCCCTAAGCCCTAGAACCCAAACCCCAAAACCCACAAGCCCTAGAGCCCAAAACCCCTAGCCCTAGAACCCCTAAACCCCAAATCCCATAAGCCCTAGAACCCCTTTTTTGGCATCCGGTCTGCAGCGACTCTACCGGGAAAGACATGGCACAGGACAAAAGCCACGCCATAGGGATGCATGCCGAGCGACTGAATTAAGTCGTTGCTGACTATCGTCTCTTCGGCGAGCCTTCAACGCAGCACGATCGCCCTTGAACCCCCAGACCCCAAAACCCATAACCCCTAGAGCCCCAAACCCTCTTCTCGAAGAGGTGGGCTTCCCGGGTGGCCATGCGGAACAAGGGGAGGAAGATCACGAGGCTTGCGGCGGAGGGCCTGGGTGTTGCAGTGTAGAGTTCAGGGCTTAGGAGGGTTTAGGGCTGAGAGTTCAGGGTTCAGGGTTTTAGGGTTTAGGGTTCAGGGCTTGGGAGAGTGTAGGGTCTAAGGTTTAGAGCTCACGGCTTAAGAGGGCTTAAGGTTCAGGGCTTTTGCCTTATGAGGGGGTGAGGGTTGCGTAGGCGCTGGCCGGCACCTCAGTCCGTGCTGACACGGGTTCAGTGCTTAGGAGAGGTTCGGTCAGTTTAGGGTTGGGCTCGGGCAGTTTGGCATTCTGGTTCATGTTGATGTAGGGGCCTTAATAATTACCTATACTAGTGTGGGGGCTCCTTATGATAATTCTAGTATCATGGGCCCCATAACCCTATTCTAACCATACTAAGGCCCCTGTATGAGGCTTTGGGAGTCTTGGTCAGTACTTGGGATGCTCAGGGAGGGCACCCTTTCAGCCTTCGGAGGTGTTGTTGGGAGTTTTCAGGAGAAGGGAGACAGCAGACTTAGCTCTTAAGTGTCTCTTGATCACGGCATGTACCCAAAACCCTAAACCCCAAACCCCAATAAAACCTAAAACTTATACCCTGTACTAGAACTTCGTGGGTTTTCTGGAACTTCCATTCATCACGGCCATAGAAGCCCTCGTGGCCCGAAGCCATCCAACAGAGATCCAATATTCTACTATACCATACTATTTTATTACATACCCGTTCCATAAATAGTACCAGATTATCACCATGTTATAACTATACTATTACATACGAACTACATAAAAAAAACTAAAATTACAACCATAGCATCTTAGGCTCCTATATTAGACCTCCCTAGTTTTGAACGAGCCCAACGGACTGCGAAAGGCGGCTAGCCGAGAGTGTCGCGAGGAAGTCGGCCTCTACCTCGCACCTTGACTGTCATCTCCCTCTCCATCTTGTACTATGATTATAATCAGCTCTGCTATTTGATATTATACGATACCATCTGTTATAGTACACTGTATTACTATCTAACATTACATTATCTCTCTCTCTCTCTCTCTTTCTGTCTCTGGCTCTTTCGCGCTCTCGTGAGCTCGTTGGCGGGCGTGTAGAATCAGACATGCAAAGCAAGGTTGATCCGATTACACGCAGCAGGACGCAGCAGCAAATCCGCCAGCAGATGTTTGTGTTTACAAACTCACGAACAAGATCATAAGCATGACCTGCATACATCGTATGTGAAACCCCAATAAGCCCTTAAAGCCCTGAAGCCTAAAGCCTATGCAGCCCCTCGCTCCAAGCAGCGCCTGACGCCCCAAGCCGAGGATCGACCGGGAGCGTATCGATTCTTAGGCAGCGCCTCGGAAGCTTGTTCTGCCGCAGCACTGGCGTAGGTGCCATACCAAACGGTTCAAGGTTTAGGGTAGGGCCTTCAAAATAGCCAGGCGCGACATGCAAGCCTGATGTAAAAAGGGTTTGTGGGCTTTGGGGCAAAGCAAAAGTAACGTAGCCTGAAAATATCCTCGTTTGTCAAGTGCTCATGTTCTGTGGATGTCGATCACGTACATGTCCAGAAAGCTCAGCAAGTAGGGTCGAGATTCATAACAGCCTTATGACGTTTCTTTGCAGGGCCCCGCTTAATAGCTGCATCAGAGGTTCATTATAGGGTAGGTTCTAGATTCTAGGGGCCTGGTAGTCAAAGACCGCCCGGAGCTTGCGTTAGGGTTTTGGTCGGTTTACTTCGGGAAGATGGTGAAAGACTTTAGGGTTTAGGGTTTTGACTTGTTCGTTGCTCTGCCTTGGCATTTTCCCCACAGCGGCACAACTGCAAGAAACAACTAATGAAGAGTGCCTTTCCATCAGTCATGAAGGTCCCCGGTCGAACCCGAAACTAGTCAAGACTCCTGTGGAAAAAAAGTAGCATGCAGTGGGCAGCCGGGACGATACATCGTGTGCGCAGATTTTCGTCCGGACAGGCCCGCTAAGGAGTGTTAAGGGTTTAGGTTTTTAGGGATAGGTTTTTAGGGTTTAGGGTTTAGGGTTTCAGTCTAAAGCAGCCCCCGGACTCGAAATTCGATGGCGGCCGGAAGATGCTGCCGCTGCGCAGCGGGTGCTTGTTGTTCAAGCTTGTTCATGCTTACAGGCGCGGTGTACAATTTGGTTGGCCGGGCCGTAGCCGTTTGAGCGCTTATTCGTTTAGGCCAAGATGAAGAAGCACCACCCGTACAGGAAAACCTCCTTTTGGAGCTGTTTGCCGTTGCACCAACAAGTCTGCAGAGTTCCGCAGTAGATGTAATAAGGGACTATAGCAGCTTACACTACAAGCTTACAAAAGATACTACAAGACTGCAATGGGTACTCTACCAGAAAACCGGAGAATGGAGCCGGTGCTGGTTTATTCCTTCTTGTTTCGTAGGCGCTTACCGAACTGTGGTCCGAGGTGTCTCAGAAAGGCAGGTGTCACGAGGACGCCGAGGAACCCTGGTGGTCGCATGCAGGAGCCGCTTCGTGGCTATCGTTCACGGCTATGTACTTCCCTAGTAACCGAGTGGCTCGCAGCTTTTTTTTGTAGGTTTCTGTCCGTATGAACCTAGATTGAGAACATGGGTCGATTGCATAGGTACCCGTGCCTGGCCTTCCAAAAGAAGTGCCCGAAGAACAGTAGCGAGGTAGCTTTGTGGAAGCCACGAGGGTGAAGGTTGGGCATTTGACCGGACCGGAAGCTTTGCAACCTGAAGCACCACCCCAAGGAAGAAATCACTGAATCGGAAGACCCTGGCAACCTGGCAACCAGGGTCTACGAGCAGCTGATTCCGCAGGCGCCGGCGCACGTTCAGGCAGCTTGTCCTCGTCGTCTCTACAAACGTAGCAGTCTAAACCCTAAACCGTAGCGGAGCCCTCGTGTGTTGCGCAGGGGCATGGATTCACCGCGCCAGCGCAAAACCCTCGACTCTGAGACCCTGCTTCGTTTCTCTAACAGGCAGTTGCTGATTCCCTCGGCTACGCTAGTAGATGAGTGGAGACAGAACTATGCGGAGCCTTGCCGGCCGTGTACGAGTGTGAGAGTCGAAACCTCCATACAGGAACCCTTAGTGTGAGGGTCGAAAAGGGATCCCATTAAAACCCAACCCCCAAACCCCTGAAACCCTAGACCCCTATAGAGGAACCCTCAAACGGATCCCTTAAACCCAAAACCCCGAAACCCTAAACCCTGAAGCCCTAAACTAGCTGGAGGCTGCAGAGGTCGCAGCTTGTGGCTGGGTTCCCCTGGACGCGCTGTTGGGGAACTGTGCGAGGTGGGCTTCGGTTCTCTTCAGGGTTTAGAGTTTTAGGATTTAGGGTTTAGGGTTTTAGGGTTTACGGTTTAGGGTTTTAATGTTTAGGGTTTAGGGCCTTCGGATTTAGGGTTAAGGGCCAAGACCCCCAAGTACCCTTTAACAGATCCCTTATGGTCCCTAAAAAGTGGGTGTTTACGGTATATTAGAGGGTAGTTGGGGGTCTAGGTTGGTTCTGGGGTTGCTAAGGGTTTAGGATTGTAGAGTTGAGGTTTTAGGGTTGTGTTTAGTTTGCGGATGAGGGGTTCTTTAGGGTTTGGGCTTATGGAGTTTAGTTTTAGAGTTTAGGGACTAGGGTTTAGGGGTTTGGGGTGTCCGGTTATTGGGTGGCTTCTTGTCCTGTTGAGGGGCTACATCGGTGGGGAACAGTGTGGGTTGAACATGTTGAACTTTCACTTAGATAGACTTAGTCCACAAACTGACCGGGCTGTCACAGCCCGCGAATCTCCTGCAATTGTGGGTTTGGTGCCTGCTGCCGTTGAGGGATTGTACCACAGACGTAGATCATGAATCCATGTTTCTCGGCACGTGCTAGCTTTCGTTCTCTACCTGGGGCATTTCACATCTATTCTTTCCAACTCAGTACCCAGCGAAACTATGCGAAAGGTCACTGAGGCCACGGCGCACAACAGTAGAAACAGCGGCAGCAGCGTAGCGACGAGCGGTGGAGATGGACTTGTCTGTGGTCATTGTCACAAACAGCCTCAACATGACCCACAAGCAAACGCGACATTTGTCGATATGATCATACCGCGTCTGTCAACAACATCGTTCTACTGTTGCAGTGCGGCCTTGAAAGCTCTCGCAGATGAAGCCAGGCCTTTGCGTTGGTCGGAGCTGCACGGCCCCGTCGGCGCTCCATGGGATGGATTCCCGCCGCATGGAAGCAGTCTAATACCAAAGTAGTAGCGCCCTGCGACAGCACCTTCATGTTTGCAACTGTCCCGGAATCCATGTTCCATGTTCCGGCAGGGACGACTTGATGGCTTTCAAAGATGTTGCATGTCGTGCCACTGTGCTCCGCCGCACCGCCCCTTAACACCCTAAACCCTAAGTCTTTCTGTGCAGCAACTTGATGTGCATGTGGGGTTGCCTGCTTTGGCGTCGAGGAACGCTGAAGTTCAAGCCAGGAATCGTAGAGTCCAACTTTGCTGTTGCTTTCGGCGGCTTCCCTTCAGCAGGTCAGTAGACTTGCCACTCCGGGACTTGCACACCTCAGATGTGGTGGATGAGGCGGGGACGCGCTGGGCGTGCATAAAACAGGATTTTCAGGCTGAGTAGGCCCCTAAGAGACGTCGTACCGTAGTTTGGCAGCGAGGCAAGACGTGGAGTACATCACATCCTTGCAGCGAAGACCGTTCACACCATAATGCCTTCAACCATGCAATAACCCCAACACAACCATCAGCATAGACTCCATCTTTGGAGTACAAGCTTGCTCATTGGCAGGCCTTTGCCCGGCGACATTTCATTCTTTGGGGTCTGAGTCCTGGCTGCACTAAAGAGGCAAAGCCCCGCCTACACCGTAAAGCCTCGCACTCAAGGGTGGAGGTTCTCCCTCTCCTGTCATACCGTCATGGTTTGAGACTGTGCAAAGGACCGGCCTCTTATAACATCAAGTGCGGGTTTTTGCAGAGTGGGCAGTAGAGTTGTAGCGCAATACGTGTTTGCAAGCAGTTTATGACTTTATGAGCGGTTGAATGTGTTGACATGCACCCCGGCTGCGCAGCTCGTAGTTTTGCAGGAAGCCGATCCGGGCCAGCTCGAGTGTTCTGCAATTTCTGAACGTTTCGACCCTTTTCTTCGATCACTCCGTCTCGCGCGACATGAATTGAAGTGGATTAGAGCTATATGGTGTTGGACTGCGGATACGTTGGCAGCAGGGACCGCCACGCGAGTACGACTCATGCCCCGGAACGTTGACCGCATCTTTTTATTGCGTGCCTCCTGTGGTGCTGTTGATACCGTTGCCCTGTTTCGGCCAACATCCATCAACCTGGTGCCCGTGATTGCGGCTTTCGCCATGATGTATCCTCTGGCAAGTCAGCCATGCACCCAGTTTCCCCTCCCCTTTCCAATTCTGGGCTTGCTTCGCAAAAGCATCATGTCTTGCAGACCTGCATGCTCGACCCATGCTATTTCCCCGCTTGCTTCAAGAAATTTACAGAATGTCGGAACCCCAGCTGGTGTGGTTTGGGATGATAAGATGACAGAAACCACCAGTTTGTAACTGTATGTAGTTTGGACCTTTCGTTACACACCGTTTGTTACACAACCTTTAGAAAGCTGAGACAGCAGCCATAACACTTGTGGTCCTACGGGACTCTGCAGCCTAAAACCTTTGGGATTGCATCGCGATGCAGACTTGGCTCAAAGTTCTCTGTGGCAGAGATCCAGCTCCGAGCGGAAAATGGAGGATTTCACCCAGCTCCTTTGCGCTGTCGCCCCTGATGGGCTCAAGGTCACCAAGTCCTTCGTTGAAAACTTGGCAGGAGCTGAGAGCGATTTCAAAGAGGCGAAGAAGAAGTATGAAAAGGACCGCTGGGGCTCAATTGGGCAGATTTTTGGACTAGGTTGGCCAACCCTCAGCGAAAATCAGTATAGTGCGTCGGAGTTGGGAACCATCAACAAACCTCAAATCAGGTTGGCAAATCCTTGTAAATACAATTTGCAGTTGACGAAGAGGGTTACTGCTGATCCAACATGCGCTTCTGGGTCATGAACAATCACGATACGTTGTGGAATTCAGCATAATGCACTGCTTTGCATGATGGCTGATTTGTAAACTTCCGCTTGAGAACTACTGTAGTCTTGATAACAGAAGGCAGAGCTGATGAACTGCGAGTTCGGAGTTGGGGAAGAGGGGTTGGATTGCACATGATACAAGACTGCTGGATTGATGGTGCCGTAACTATATTTGGGCTGGTGCCAGTGGAATCTCTCAAAGATTCCATCAGTTTTGAGGCTGGCACCGGTGTACTTGCACGTTGGTCGCAAACATGTCTTGTCAAAACCTGACGACATACCAACATGTAGTCCAAATGACTTTGCAAGTGTAGTTCAATCTTCGCATCCACAGTGAATGTATCTGAAATCAGCGGCGCGACGAACAAGATGAGTCTTTCCCCATGGTTGTTCTAATCTTCAACACACTCAATTTGCTCTTCGTTGAAGGGGCCGTTTGAATCGATGTGGCCGTTATCCTTTCCGCCTCCATGCAGGAGCGACGCCACGACTCAAACCCAAAGGCAGCCTTGGAGACGTACACGTGGGAGGTGATGAAAATCGCCATGAAGATCTTCGGCAAGTCTCTTTGGAAGGAGGTGGAACCAAAGTTGGAAAAGTTCATTGTGAACTGGGTCCGGGAGAATGGCAACTCAGCCGAGCTTTTCGTGGTTTCGGAATTCTTTGTGGCTTACGTAAGGATGGCATGGGGGCAGATCCGTCGGTCCTTGCATTCATCGAGCCTCTCGTGAACAGGCCAGATATTATCGAGCGAGTGCAGAAGGCCGGGAGCCCAGGCAAGGAGCCGCATGGCGACCATCCCGAGTCCCGGCGGGATTTCTCGGACTTTGCTAAGCATGATGGAGGTGTCGTCCTCGAGCCGGTTCCTGGCCATACCCATACCGCTCATCATTTCCACGACTTTCACCATCATGCCCCCGGGCCAGGTCAATGTCCCATGTGTTGAGCTCCCGGTCTCTGTCGGTTTTTGAACCATGAATCGCCGAAGCTCTAGCGACGGAAGGACGTGGATCTGGATAGTTTTGATGTGGTGAGCCAACCCTCTTGCACTACCTCTACCTCGCCGGTTTGGCCGGGTTTGAACTGAGTGCCGTCTCGGTGGTCATTTTCATGTTAAACCCCTCGCTTGGAGATCAAACCTTAACCCACACACCAACCATGCTGCTTTCTGTTCTTTCGCCGGGAGCCATGAACACATGTCCCATCGCGCCTTCAAAAGAGCATCAAGCTATCCAGGTTGCCATTTGGAGTCATAAAATGGCTTCACCCCTGCGAATCGCATCTTGAACTGGAGGCTTCGCTTCGGATATGTTGCAGGCTAGGTCCGGCTAGGCCTGCACTTGTACACATTCTGCTTCATCGGCATTGGAAACAATTTAGGGTTGAGGGTTGGGCTTGTATGGTTAGCATTGCTTAGCCAATCTTCCTGCTGTGCCTTCTCAAGCTTGTGAAGTTCTCTACAGACAGAGGCTCCGTCATTCACCGAAGTATTTGATGCCTAGTCATAGCTTGTCATTCGAAAATAGATAGCAAAGACAAGCAAGGCAGTCCATTTCCGTTTAGTTTGTGTTGACAGTTGGCAAACATTGGCCATACTTATCCCCTTCATTGGAAGCGAAGCCTCACTTTGACAGTGCTCACATGTGCCCACCGGGACTTGCCAAGCTTGCCGTTGGGCAGTGTGAACAGTGTGAATGTGTTTCACAACACAAGCTTCAATTTAGTTTACAAGCGCCCTGGCACAATCGGCAGATCGAAGAAAGAGCCTCTCTCTTGAATGCGCACCAAAAAACCCTAAACCCCAAACCCTAAACCCTAAACCCTATAATCCCTAAACCCTAAACCCGAATCCCTGGTAGCCTGGTAGCCGATTGGTACTGTCACGGAAGCCTTGTCACGTGCTGCTGCGCAGCCTGGCGAGCCCCCAAGCCCGAAGCCCCTCCGATGTTTTGAAGACCCGCCTGTACAAATCCGTACATCGGGCTGCAGGACCCTAAACCGGCAACCCGATATGAATCCACCCCAACAATTCCTGAGACCCTGTTATAGACCCTAAACCCGAAATTGAATCCTAAACCTCCTCACCGCAAATCCCGAGTTCTAAGACCTCTCAAGAACTTGAAATTGAAAGAAGCCCTGGGATCAAGGACCCTTGGAATTGTCAACGACTGGCTGGTGACCACCGGTCTCCGCAAAGAGCCCATCTCCTTGAGCTCGCGACTCTAAGAGAAAACAGAGCCGGGTCCGTATCGAGGTTATGACGTTGGCCTTGGGTTTCATGTCCAGGGCTTATCAATATCGACAAGAAGAAGAGGAAGAAGCCATGTAGGAGGCAAAAAAAGAGGAAGAAGCAAATCTGTGTTGAGGGTTGCAGGGCAGGAAATCCATGTGATCGAGGTAAAATACATTTGTATGCTTCGTACATTTCCATATGGTGTATCACAAGATAAGACAACAAAATATTAAATGTAATATTATGCCATCACAATAGGTTCAATAGCAAGACTGGAAGACCTCATCGGACAGGGTGCGAGACGTCAGAGCATAAAGGATTTCGTAAGTAGTCCGTGGGGGAGGCAGTGGGGAATAGGCCTGGAGGGTTTAGGGTTCCTGTAAGGGGTCTATAAGGGATATAAATATGTGTATATAAATGTAGGTGTACACATAGATAGATCGATCGATAGATAGATCGGTAGATCGGTAGATAGATAGATACATATATAGATAGGATTAGATTAGATTAGATTAGATTAGATTAGATTAGATTAGATTAGATTAGATTAGATTAGATTAGGTTAGATTAGATTAGATTAAACCAGGTCAGGTGAGGTTGGATAATATTAGGTTAGCTTAGACTAGTTTGGCTTTGATTAGATTGGGTTAGGTTAGATGGATAGATCGATAGACAGATCGACAGATAGATAGGTAGATAGATAGACAGGGCTTAATGTTTCAGGTTAAGGTCTGGGTTTAATTAAGGTATCGATTTTTTTTGTTGCTTCTTGTCCGGCTTCAGGCTTTCAAGGTTGATGATGTGGGTCTAGGCCTACTAGAGGAACTTGACAAAGGAGTTTCGTTAGTTAGTCACTAAATAGAAGTATCAAGGAGCCCAAAACCCTATTCTAACTGTTAAGGCCGCTACATTTATCAAGTCGTTCTTCAGGCTTCTTCAGGACTTTAGGACTCTCCACGCAGCACAAAGTATCCCGACTATTTTGGGGTTCCTTATTATAATTATGGTAACATGGGCCTCAAAACCCTATGCTAATTATTAAGGCCCCTACCATCACGGGGTTTAAGGAAGCTTCCGGAGCGTAGCCAATCAGTTGTCTAGAAAACCTAACGCAGCAAAGCACCTTCAATGTTGAATCTGAGGGTTTAGGGTTTAGGGTTTGGGTTTTTTCCGCCGAAACCCTGAACATCCCCCCTTTCGGGTGAGTTGTGCAAAGACTCAGCCGTAAAGCCTAAATCCATAAGCCCAGAACAGATTTGACCGTGACAGGCTACTACCTTTGCCAGGGCCTTAATTGGTCCTCGGAGGTTTTCGGGACTTGGTCTGGGTGCGCTAGCCCCCTTAAGGGGGCTGAATAAGCTAGTAGAGTAGACTCTATTAGTCATGTAGTTAGAATAGCCAGCAAGCTTCCCACCCCTACTTTTACTTTAATATCTGCCTGCGGAATTCCTTTTCTTCGATGCGGCGTGGCTTGAGGCTTAGGGCTGAAGAGTGGTGCATTTGACATAGTAGTGAGTCGAGGCAGAGTTGGTCGGAGACTGAGATCGGGACCATGTTTGGGTTTAGGGTTTGGGGTTTAGGGTTTAGGATGAGGTCGGGACCATGTTTGGAGGAATGTAGAGACCACACAGTCACAGTAAACATCTAGGTAGTAACCCCGATGCCGGGGTCCAGAAAATACCATTTGCAACATCAAGTAGTGTCAGTAGAGGCGTTCGATCGGATTTTCCTTATCAGCCCCAAGATTACAGTCTGTAGCATTGACGTCGCCGCGTCTTGAAGCTTGCTGGTTGTCTTGGCCGTAATTGTCAAACATTAGAAGTCGCCATTCGGCGCAACTGCCTACTGCAGCCTCAAGCCGCCCATCAAGGTGGCAGTGTCCCGGGCGGCTGTACGCAGCCTGCCGAGTGGGATGCAAGAAGGGCGGGAGGAAAGTTGGTATAGGCTTTACCATTTGGGATGAACGTAGCCGCGGGCACAGAACTCTGAGTTGTGATCAGCCAGGGTGAGAACACCCCTCCGAGACCAGTGACACTGTTCGGGAGTCGAGTTTGTGCGTGCTATCGGCAAGCATGTGCTGAAGGCACTCGCTAGGGTCGTGCAACTCAAGGAACGATCCGCTGCAGGCCTTCGTGCAGGTGGGATGTTGAAGTTGACTGTGCCCAGAGCTCTCCTATGCACCCTCTCGTAATCGCAGAGCTGCAACAGGCACATATGCCTATGCACTGATGACATATATGCGGCCCGCACACACACACACACATCCATATGGCACATCTACGTTTATACCTACAAGATTGTATCTGAGTGAATGTCCTGTGTCTGCATCTGACACTGCAGATAGAGAGGCGCGTAAGGAGCGACAGAGATTTACGCACTCACGAACGTAGACCCGCCACAAACGCACACGCATAACACATGTACATACATATTACATATATATAGAGAGAGAGATGTGTGTGTGTGTGTGCGTGACATGTATAATGTGTATATATATATATATATATGTATATACCCAAACCCAAACATCCAGCCAGCCAGCCAGCCAGCCAGCCAGCCATTTATTCCCGTCTATCGAATCCCATGCATGCCTGCATTGATGCGTCCTACATTCATATGTGCATGTCTGCACATTACATACACACATGAATGCATGCATGCAGGCTGGCAGGCATGCATGCGTACATGCATGTATACATTGTCCGTTCATACATGCAGACGTACTTGCATACATACTTGCATGCATACCTACACACACACATAAACACATGTGCATGTGCATACGTACATACGTACGTACGTACGTTCAAACATATACTTGCATACATACCTGCAGGTGCACGTGCCTACATATGTACGTGCATGCACACGCATATACTATTGTACTGGTATACGGACGTACGTACATTGATGTATACCGTCGTACCTATAGACACATACACGACTGCATAGATGCATACATGCATACCTGCAGCACATGCATAGCGTTCGTTAAAAATGTGCGTGGACGTACATGCGTGCGCACGGGGAACCTATCCATGCATGCGGAAGTGCGAGTGTGCGGCTGCATGCCTGCATTGTGCATCCCCCCGTTCGTCCCCACACTAGACATCGCATACATGCAGCACTGATTTATGCTGAATGAATGTAAGAAGTCATCCGCGGATGAACGCGTAAATTGGCAGATATGGGCGAAGGCACATATTGCAGACATGCAGCCGCTTTTACTAAGCGATTTCCACCAAAATACTGACACATAATGACAGAATGGCTTTGCATGCACATGTATTTACAGGCATGTGTAACCATGGACATTCATGCAAGAATGTCAAGCTACCTTTGCATATGACTTCGTATATGTATCTCTCTATGTATATATATATATATATACATATACGTCTATATTGTACAGTATGTATACATAAGCGTGTTTGTAAAGGCGCATGCATGCATACATCCATACATCCATGCATCATGCCTGCCTTCCACATGACTTTTCCGCTGGTTTACACGCATATCTGTACATGTAAAGAACATACACGTATATGTGCAGATACACACAAACCAAACATGCGAATACACAGCTATACATCCAAACAGGTGGCGATTCGGTCTTAATGCTCTTAGTGTATATGTATATGTATGTACGTTTTACATGTAAATGTGTATGTATGCGTAGATTTGTTCCATGCTTGCAATGCCTGTTTTAAGCTTGAGCCCGATAACAGGCATGGTCCGGACGAACGGCCTCTGGATTCGTGCGTCCGTGGCTGAGCATAGGAACCTGATGAAGAAATCCCTGGTGGTTTCATGGGGTCTCAACGTGGAGAAGACTGTTGAGTCTTGGTGATATAAAATCCGTTGCATCCCAGATCAAGTTCCGAGAATCCTTGTTCACTGTTTGTTTTAGGATGCGTGTTATCGCTTGGTAGCTTGCCGGCTTCGGGCCTGCAACACATCGGCTTAGTAGGTGGTTTGCATTGCAGTGGGCTACCACATGATGCCACACAGTATGCAACACGCGCACACACACACACACGCACGCGCGCGCACACGCAATCACTCTCTCCTCTTGTGCTCTCTCTCTTTCTCGCTCACACGCACACACACATGCATGCACACAGGGGTGCGTTCATATTCACCGAGGCCAGCAACGAAGCCAAATCCCAACTACCACGGAGCACCGAAACGCTTTTCGCAGCTAACTTACGTCGGCAAGCAGATTCTCCGTAAAGAAGCCGCTTTTCGGTTTCATGTAGCTGGTTCCTCCGCCTTCCATCAGGGACTGCAGACGAAGAGGCAGACGAGCTTCGTCGGCGCCTTGTTTTTGTTTTCGGATCCCTGTTCGGTTCCCGCTATCAGCACTGCTGACATGGGTTCTAAGTACCCGAAGTGTCTGCTCAAGTGTAACCGCGCAGCCGCAATAATTTCAAGGGGTGAAGGGCCAGGGCAGCTACAGCGTTTCTGTTTTCCATCCCCATGCAGGAACAGAGGCCCATGTCAACCGTGCTTCTAATTTAGCTGTAGAATGTCTTATGGTAGAGTTTGAAACGGAAACTCCAAATCAGTGTTCCAAAACATCTTGTCAAGGCACTTCGATAACGTTTCGCATCGTAACCTCCATAGCCACGAAGACGAAGAATCACCAAGTCAAGCACAAGCCAGTTTCATGCCGCGGTGATGTCTGCGAATGTCTGCGGCCTGCCCCACCATTGAGCTGCGCACGATCGCGGGAGATGTAATAGCCCGCGAGGAGCTCGACCCAGATGCCGTGCCCGAGCGTACAAAGTCAGCTGAGGGTTCTGGACAACTCAGACCCGATGTACATACCTACATACATATGTATATTATACATACATACTTGCTTACTTACTTCCCTTGTGTTATAACTGACTTGCTCAGTTGCTCACTTCCTCGCGTACTACAGGTCCACACCTTTCCCATATACACACATAAAAGATTAATATGTATATATGTGTATATATATATATATGTAATTTTATAAAGATCTACATATGCACACACATATTCGTTTATTTATCTTCGGTTGCTAGTTTCTTTACCTTTAGCTATGTGCAAACACGTAATGTTTGTTGCTGGTTTCTTTCTTTGTTTGTTCCCCACCCGAGGTGTGGGGTTGTTAGATTTTAAAGTCAGCTATTACTCCTCGCCCTTTGAGACTACCTCCTGGAGTGCCCAACCCCTCAGACTACCTTGAGACTCCCTGGAGTGCCAAACCCCACAGACGACCGTGAGACTCCCTGAAGTGCCCAACCCCACGAACTAACGGAGACTCCCTGAAGTGCCCAACTCCACAGACTACCGTGAGACTCCCTGGAGTGCCCAACCCCACAAACTACCGTGAGACTCGCTGGAGTGCCCAACCCCACAGACTACCGTGAGACTCGCTGGAGTGCCCAACCCCACAGACTACCGTGAGACTCATTGGAGTGCCCAACCCCACAGACTACCGTGAGATTCCGTTGGCCTAGAAAGTAGTTTGCATAGGTACAGTATGGCAAATGCTTTATCTGTAGGGTGGGATGTTCGAAGTAAAATAATCTGTTTGTTTGTTTGTCCGTCTGTCTGCTTGCTTGCTCGTTTAGCCGTGGACTAGCATGTGCAGCTGCTCACCTACTCAAGCTGCGAAGCCTGTAACACCTCACATCCTCAAGCTTGAGTTATAAGGACCCACCCCACGAATGGTGATGTAAAGTGAACCCAACATAGCTACCATTATCCCTTCCGGTCACTATCAGTGTGGGTGCGGGTGGGTGGTGGGGGGTGGGGAGGGCGCTCACCTCGCCCCTCGCCTACGAGCATCTTGAGACCCTTCAGCCAACATCTAAGAGTACTCGGAAGAAGGGCCCAAAGAAGAAGTTTGAGTTGTAGCCGGGGAGATAGATACTGTACAGGAATGGCCTAATGGAGAAGTGCCACAAGTCGCACGGCGACCGTCATAATGGTTGTTGACTTGTTGTTCCTAAACAGCCCTAGGCTCTGTCGAGTAAACTCCAAGGTCACAGGGCCCTGTATCCCAATTGAAACTATCCTGCTGCAGAGCCCTCCAAGCTTGTGGTAGGCGGGTGCCATCCAAGGTAGCCGTGGTTGCTTTGAAGAAGGTGCTAGCCGCAGGTCGAGACGAAGATGACGAAATGCTCCATAACTTCCTGTATGACGGGGCACTGATTTCGGAGAAGCCTGTCAGCATATTGGTTTCTGGTTTAAAAACGCGCTGGGACAAGGATCCGCTGTCCAAGGCCTTCGGGTTTGGGCTTTAGCACGCAGGGGCCCGTGCTGAAGCCCCAAAGCTGACATCAGAATGCAGGTTTCGTGCGACTCGCTATTGCTACTATCTAGCTCTAGCCTGCTGGAGCTACTGTAGTCATAACATACCACAGCAGGTTATAGCATGCTGTAATATATGCAATGTTTGGATATTGTAGGGCATGCCACAGTAAGGGCTAGGGCAGCTTCGTTGGACACGAACCCACAATTCAGCCAGACATCCCCTTCAGGCCTGGAGACGGAAAAGCATGGTGTGCCCAATGTAAACGCTAAAGTTGCGCTTTAGCCTGGTCAGCATGGCTTGCTGCAGATCCTCTGTCCTCGCAATTCCGGTTGTTGCTTGCGGTCCTGGGATTTTCAGTCCAGGGATGCGGGGTTTGGTGTTTCCAGCAGACGAGCATTTCGGGGCACCTTCCGTGGAGAGTCGAGGAGCGTGCTGGTCAGGGATCTCGGCTTTCCGGCAACCGGCACGGCCGAAATCTGTGTGGTGCCTTGGCTACATTAGCCCCCGAGCTTGTATCTCCCTATATATGCGGCTAAAGTATAACATGGTCTCAAATATACCATGGCAGAGGCATAGTATAACATACGATGATATGTACTAGTCTCGAAACCTTAGCTGCTGTCCACGAACATTGAGAAGAGAGGGAGAGTGAGAGACTGCACTCTGGTTGCTGAACAAGTCGTCTTGTCTCTAGCGAAGCCAAGGTTGTTGACAGTCGCCCCTCTTTCCAGTGGAAGTATTGCACCTCTGCGGAGTTGGAAGGAGTTGAATGTCCAGAAGTCCCATTTCGGGAGATGGTTCGTGCAGCATCTTCCTCTTTCCCTAACCCCCCAGGTACCTACTATATAGGGTACTAGAGCCCCTGGGGCCCTATATAGTAGGCACCTGGAGGGTTAGGGTTTGCTAACTTGCCCTGCGACAGCGAAACTCTCCAAACTGCATTGAACCAGTTCAGAGGCCCAGCTAGGCTATCAGCGGTTGGTGGGAGCCGTATATACAGCGTACATATGACACAGATAAACATACACACATACATACGTATATATGTATATGTGTATATGTATATACATGCGTATATATATATATATAGATAGATATGCTTATATATATATATATGTATACACCACGTATGCCGAAGCCCGCCCTGAAGCCTAGACCTGACCCCACAAAGGCCTCCGCTGAAGATCTTTCCTCTGAGCTTCTTTCGTGCCTCTCCTGCGCCCCCGCGATCTCGGCCAAGATGAAGCTCTTCACCGATACTAAGACAGGATGTACGCTATGATGTGATTATGCCGTGGGGCTCTTGGGGACTACGAGACCTCTTGGCTTCAAGGTCCGACAGTCACCGAGTGGTTGCACCAGACCGTTATCAGAGCACTAAGGACATGGACATGGATGCAACTCGCGTTTGGCACATTATAGTTGACGATCCACGAATGCACACGTACTCCTGTAAATGCACTTCTTCAGAAGTAATCCGTCCGTCTGTCTTGCTGCATTCTCACACATATGTATCCATGTGTGTGTGTGTGTATATATATATACACACACACACACTCTGTATTTCAGCACACACTCTTTCTCTCTCTCTCTCTCTGTAGACATGACCTATACATAACTATAAATTAACCCAGAAAAACCTACATGTACACATAGATGCACTGTACAACGTCCTCCGGCTCTGTCATCGAGACGAGTCCCCGATCGACCGAACGCGAAACTGTGTGGCTGCCATTGGGAAGAAGCTTCGTCGTGAACTTTGCTGGGTTGACGTGCTTTCCGGTCGAAGACCAAGCTGCGAAGCCTGAAATCTGACTTTATATGCTCGTGCGAACAGTAAGGCACTCCTGGCGAGGGCAAGATCAGCGAAGACGGCCCCTTGCCTCCAATCGCTCCTGAGCCCGACCCTGCTCAGACTCCACATGACCCTACACTCCACCGTAAAGCCCTTTATGAGTATGTTGCCCCGGTTTTTTGACAGCGTTCCATGACATGCTGCAGTATGAAGAGTCCACGAGAGTCCTCGCCTGGTCTTTGAAGCTATGAAGGTGGAGCCCCACCTGTCCAGGCTTTACCTCACAGGAGTGATCGCAAGCCCTAAGTCCCCAAAAGGTCGTAGCCTCCGAGGTGCAATCTATCACAGAGGCGGGACGGCCGGCGCCACGAACGGGGTGCGGGCAGCAGCTCCTCGACGCAGTCGGTAGGATTCGGACTTCAGTGTTCAAGGCTCCTTGGCATGGTGCTTCGACACTTCAATCCCATTCTTTTGCAAGCAGTACCACACTCGGTTTGTTTCGGTAGGGGTCCTGTACAACCGATGCGGATTGGAGCTTTGATTCTGTCAGGTCTTGCAAGAGGGCTCAAGGTAGGAAATTCCCAGAAACTGGTAGCACAGTCATGATTAAACGCGACCCCTAACCCTCCAGGTACCTACTATATAGGGCCCCAGGGGCTCTAGTACAATATACAGTAGGTACCTGGGGGGTTAGGGTGTTGTTTCAACTTTGCCTCGGCCGCTTGGGCCTTTCAGACACACGTCTACCTGGACCTAAGTCAAGAGACCCCTCATGAGATCCAGATGTCTCTCTGAGCAACTGGCTGCAATATCTGCATCTTAAATTTCTGATTCCCCCAAACCCTAAACGCTAAGTCGTACCTGCGGTGCGACTCTGTCAGCTGGGTGGGTGGGAAAAAGTCGTACTGTAGTTATGTTATCTTGTTTAGTGTTTGCAGGTGGTAGTGCAGTCGTGCGCGAGGGTTGTTGTGTACATAGTCCGACTGGTGTCTGAAGTGGTGAAGCTCCCCTGGGGTATGTATGGTTTTGTTCAGGATAGAGGGAGCGTTCAACTTCAGACCCCCGCTAGGAACCAGGAAATCGACGCAGGCACCTTCTAACAGTTGTCGGAACAACAGGACTAGAAACCACAGTCCAGATCTCTAACCCTAAACCCACAACCCCAAGCCCTAAACCCTAAACCCAACCCACAACCCTAGCCACTGCCATCCAAAATGCCAAGGCCCAACTCGGTCGAGTCTGCAGCCTGAGACCTTGAGCCCCCAAACTCGAAACCCTCAAAGCCCCAAGCCCCAAACTCTAAGCCCACAACCCCAAAAGCCCTGCGCCCCTAAACCCTAAACCCCAAACCATGCGGAGCCTTGCCGGCCTTGTGCGAGTGTGAGAGTCGAAACCCCAAACCCTAAACCCTAAACCCCGAGTGTGAGTGTCAAACACCCTGAACCCCTAAACCCAAACCAAAATCCGAAACCCAAAGCTTCTCGAGGCTCCTCTGCCGCGCGGTGCCCGGTGTCATCTCACCTTCAAGCGACCTGGCTGCCGAAAGGTGGGGGCTTTCGCAAATAGGGGACCCGAATATGGTACCCTATCTAGTAGGATCCCTATTTTGAGGGCCCCCAAAATAGGGTACCCTAATTTTCGGAAACTCCCGCATTTGTTCGATCGTAAGGGCTTCGAGTTAAAGCTGAAGCGTTTCAAGCGCTGAAGGGTTTAGGGTATAAGGTGCGTAAGCCCTATTATAGCCTAGATTTAAGGTTCTTTGGGCTTGAAGTTGGTAAAATGGGTTATTGTAGCCTCATATAGCATCCTACGGCAGCGCTTTAATTAATCTGTAGGGTTCTGGCTCTCGGCGTTTTAGCGTCCTCTGGCTTCCAAGCAGTTTGGGGTTTAGGGGTTGAAAGGTTAGAACCCCAGAGCCCTAACCCTGAACTGTCTTGTCAAAGCAGTGCGATGTTTTGTCTCAGCAAGTCATTGAATCGTGGACAATGACAGTTTATCACAGGGTGACGTCCGGCCTGGCCATGTTGACAACACTGCACCTGGTAATCGAGTTGGCATACCGCGGCAGAAGGGGGTGCTGCTCCAACGCGCAGGTCTGACCTTGAAACAGCGGTTTGTTTGACCCGCAGACCTGGCACAGTCGAAGAACTCGGCCGCATGTGCGGGCATTTGAACATGGAGGTACTTGAAAGCCTTGCGAAGCAGATATGTCATCGCCCCGGGTCGTATAGGTAAGGGGCGTGCTGATCTACCGCAAGCAGCGCGTGTGCAAAACATTGCCCGAATGGTTTCGGGCCCAATGAACTGGATCTGGACGGTCTGATCACAAGTGTGTACATGATTTTCCGTGGTGTGCGACCGGGGTTGTTGCTGCTCCTGCATGGGGTAGCCTTGCAACTTCAGGGGCTTACGCCTCAGGGCTTCAAATCCCCAAGCCCTATAAATCTAGGACATTTTAGAAGCCTATAGAAGCCCTATATACTATACCTTAACCTCCCCACCTGTAGTTTCCTTTAGTGTAAACCTTAACTGAAGCTCTTCTGTGTGTCCGGGGCTGTCTTTTCAGACCTTGCGAGTCTCAGAGTTCGAACTCCGTTGGGTCGGGTTGGACGTTCTGTGTTGAGGCATACAGGGAGTTGACTAGTGACTATAGTGCTTTGGGATTTCAAGACGGCTTAGGGTTTAGGGTTAGCAAGACCGGGCCGATGGCTTTGCGCTTTGGGGCTTCGCCGTGGTCTGCCCCTAAACCCTAAACGGCAAGTAAGGGCTCGTGAAAGCGGGATCTCTGTAAGAGCTGGACCGACAAGTCATGCAACTTCGAGGAGGGTTTAGGGTTCGGGGTTTAGGATTTAGGATCTAGAGAATTAGGATCTAAGGTTAAAGATCTCAAAGCCTTCGCTGGAACCTCGACCATGGAAAAGCCTGACGGACAGGAGTGTGGGTTCTCACGCGTGCTTCGGCGTGGGCACCAAGATGGTCCAACTTTCTGAAAAGAAGTATTGCTTTCTCTACGGGCAGGACTGCAAAGCAGGTTTGGAAGTGTTTTTGGGGCTTGTTAACTTATAAGGCTTTTACGACGTCAGAGTTTGGGGCTTGCTAGTTTGACTTGAGACCTCTAGGCAGTACATGCTGCTCGACGTCCTAGATGCCTTTAGAGCGGTTTCAATGTCAGGCCGTAAAGAAATAAAGCTGCTTTGCGGAAATCCCAGCAGCAGCGGGACCGGAAGCAACGATACGGAACCTGCATCAACGGAGTGTGTTTCAGGCTGTACGTCTCGGTATGGCAGTTCAGGGTTCGGGGCATCTGACCTGTGCGGTGGAAGCACCCCAAACCCTAAACCCTAAACTGTGGCAATCTGTTTTCGCTTGTCAAGCCTCACGCCTCCCACGCGTGACGGACATATGTGGAGCCTTGCCAGCTGCGTGCGAGAGTGAGAGTCGAAAACCCTTAACTGTAAACCCGAAGACTCACCACTGCCCCATTTCACCACAACGCGCCTTAACTTGTCCCTGGGCAGGATGAGGAGAGTTGGGCGGTAGCCTTCGGCCGCTTGGCCCAGCATGGTCAACGTACTGTCCCGTAATGGAACTATCGTAGCGTGGCCCCGTATACAAGCGGATGGGCTCAGGGTTGACTTTCATTAGTTCTTTTGCAGTTCGGGCATTACCAAAGTCCGGGCAGGAGGGCTTATTGTAGGGTTGAAACCACAAACGACTTGAAGCAATTCCCATATTGCAACGGCCGGTAGCTCGAATCCCTAAAAACAGGCCCCAGCATTACTCTTCTGTTTGTCCTCGTTAACAGCCCCGCGCCCTGAACTAACCTCTCCGGATGTACACCCTCACAGGCAGATCCGAATCATTGATTTTTGACACTGAGTGGCAATGCCCGTCCGAGCTTTCAGGCTTTGACAAGCGGACACAGGCCTATCACGCGAAGCAGAAGTACGAGATCCAGACACAGACGGCAGGCAGGAAAGTTTGTCATTATCCCTTGTATGGCCAGGGCATCGGTGTGATTGCTGTTGTGTGCAGGATAGCATGAAAGGCAATTTACGCAGCCCCCAAACTGAGATGCCAGCGCTCTAGGCCCTAGGCCGCAACCTAAAGTGCACGGGGGCTTCCACAGCTAAGCGTTGCAACAGGTCTCCCGCTTGCTGCCGATGATGGAAGGGCTCAAATTGCGAATGGCGGCCCTGACTGTCTCCTGGCAACGAGTAACCCTCCGCTTTTAAAGGTGGTCCAGCTTGATGAGGCAGTCATGACCCTGGTTTGCGACCCTCCTGCACCTACTCGGCTCTGCGTCATCACGACGGTGTCTACGACGAAGACCAGTAGGAGAAGCCACGATGAGCATTGCTGCTAGTATTATCCTAGCAACTATCAGTTCGACCGTGGACGTGTAACACGAGCGGGGGATCCTACACGACATGTTGGCCTATCCACCCGCAGGCACCGCAGACACCCATATTTACCTCGTGCTGTTTCCCTTGGGCAGAGCTGAACGTCTTATAGCCAGGAACATGTGGCGCAGCATGCTTGCCTCTTTGGTTTCGGGGCGCTGAGGCATTCTGCCGGTCAGCTTCGTGCGTCTTGGATAGCACTGGGTTCGAACCCCGTCTCTCCTGTCAAGACCCCGATCCGATCTCGAAACCTTCAGCCTGTGTCTCAACACCTAAACCCGATAGAGAGAACCTAGCTCAGGCTTGGCGACGATGGCAGCTTATCCTTCTGGCTTCCAGGCTTTGCTGCATGCTGACAGACGTGGAGAAGCTATTGTGCTGCAGTTTTGGGTTTTGGGGCTTCGGGTTTGCCGCTGTTGCGGCCTTGGGCAGACATAAATTTCATGTCTCTCGGCCTGCCAGTCTGCATGTTGTCCGGCTGTTTGTTTGTCTGTCTGTCTCCTTCATGAACGGGCTCTCAAAGTCTGCGTCTCTTCAAACAGCACGCTCTCCCCCTCTTCTCGCTGTCTCTATCTCTCTCTCTCTCTCTCTCTCTGTCTCTCTCTGTCTTTTTCGCCTTTGTGGCGCTACGTGTGCACATATGTAACAATTATAAGTTCTGCCGCTATGCCATTCTTCAAACTGAAACCTGTCGCTTGATGCAACACCACGGTACAACACGCAGAGATTGAAAACACATCACATGTGTCTTTCTCTGTTGGTTAATTGTTGTATGATAGTATGTCGTTTGACGGCCGCAGCGGTTCGACAGAGTTGAAACTCCTTCAAGACCCGAAACCTCAACAACCTTGAGCATGAAAACCCGTTTATAACTTACATATCTCCCAAAGAAAGCCCAAAAACCCTAAACCCCAAACCGCAGACCACCGCTAAGTAGGAGGCAAAAACACCACAGACCTTGCCAGGCTTTGTCCGAGTGTGAGTGTCAAAAAATCCCAAACCCGAAATTACTGATCTTCTTGGACCACGAATTTCCCTGTGCTGGTTGCTGCTTCAGTACTACATGTTGAGAAAGGGGTTATAGGTTATAGCTCTTGATCATCTAGACACTGTACATGTGCGCAGCATGGGGCAACCACACCGCCACAGAGTGGAACTCGCAAGCATGCAGCTCTGAGATTCCATACATTATGGGCTCCTTAGTCGGAGGTGGCGATGACGAAGCGCTGGTGGTTCCATTCAAGGTGCCGCAGGTCACCAGGGTATCTCCCGTCAACCCAGTCAAGCCTAAATTCTGAAACCCCCGTTTAAGTAGCTAGGGCTTTGGCCTTGTTACCGTCCACTCGTTGGCCTTGTGCGCTGGCGATGAGTGAGTGCGCACTTGCGCGTGTACAGTCCTGAACTATTGCACTCCTGTACCTCTCTGTGTCGTTCTCTTTCCCACACTCTCTCTCTCTCTATCTCTATCTCTCTCGCAGCTCTTTATCCCTTTTGTTGCTCTCTCTCTCTCTCTCTGTCTCTCTCTCTCTCTCTGTTTGTTCGTCCTTTTCGTACTAAGGGTCTTCATCTCTCTTGGAAACATGAACTGCGTCCATCAAACCACATGCCAGTTTGCTGGAGGACCGCGTGAAGGTCTCCTACTTCGGTGGTAAACCCCAACATACATACATACATACATACATACATACATACATACATACATACATACATACATCCATACATCCATACATCCATACATCCATACATACATACATCCATCCATACATACATACATACATACATCCATACATACATACATACATACATACATATAGACTGATGTTGCTTGGAAGATGCCGAGTTGTTTCCCTCAGCTCGCCGCGATGATGATTATGATGTCTGAAGTTTGGGGGTTAGGTTTATACGGATTTGCAGCCTGCCAGCTTACTCGAACGACCCGCAGCACCGACCTGGATCGCCATCGAGTCCCGGACCTGAATCGAGCACCCGAAATTAGTTCTCCTGGGTCTATCCTCGGCCCCATAGATACATGCATCGAGAAGCAAGACGGAGATCCAGGTCACAGGTTGCTCCTGCTCTTGCATGCAGCGACTCAAGCTGTTGAAGTGGCTGGCATTGCAGGACAAGCGGGTCTATGTTGTGGCTTCAACCGTCTACGGCAGCGGAATGAGCCTTGGCACAACCCGCAGCTAGTTATGCATATTTTTTCGCATCCTTCTGTAGAGGGCGCAAGAAGATGAGGTGCGAGGACCGTTAGATCGTTAGGCACAACTTACTGCCAATGACTCTGGAGCTCCATATCTGGGAAGAGAGTGATCCCTCTTGTCCGGAACGGCTCGAAAGTCAGGTCAGAGGAAGATATCCCCCCAGACCACCCCAAAAAAAGGATTTGTTTAAGCAAAACGAGCTGAGGATAGAGATCTCCCAGGCGCCCATCACACAAGAGGCTTTCATTTCGAAAAGCCTGCGCCCAGATCAAGCCGAACCCGAGCCGCGGCTGCTCTAGTAAAAGTACTCTGAGGTTCTCGGGTCACTTGTAGTTTAAAGCCGAATTGTAGGGTTTCGGGTTGTTACGGTATAGTTCAGGGAGCAACATGTTCCCGTGAGGTGCAGTGATACTGAGCAGTAGCTGAGTAGCATTCATGGTCAGGTGATCGCAATCCATTAGTCATGCCCATGGGGAATCCCCTTTGTAAAGTCCGTCACATCAAAGGGCGCGGTCGGGCAGGTAGGTAGGTAGGCAGGTAGGCAGGTAGGCAGGTAGGCAGGTAGGTAGGCAGGCAGGCAGGCAGGCAGGCAGGCAGGCAGGCAGGCAGGCAGGTAGGTAGGTGGGTAGGCCTAGGCATAGGTAGGTAGATGTAGAGATATGTACACATAAAAACATATATGTAAATATGGAGAGAGAGAGAGAGAGGGTGATCACAAAAGAAAACAGTTGACACACCCTCTTGTGTTGTGTTTTTTCCCTTGCGGAAAACACGAGAATCAACAGCCCAAGGCAAGGGCAAAAGACAGACCAAGGACACTGGCCAGGAGCCGCCCGAAGCTGGAAAGGCGAAGAGCAAAGGGAAGAGCAAGCACGGCGACGTGCTGCAGGAAGCTGGAAAGGCTTGACGGTGAGTTGTGAAAACCCAGAGGCCACCCAGAGGCTAGGCAGCTGGACAGAGCCACGAGTCCAGGGAATGGGTGAGCAAGGTTCGTGGTTCAAATATGTTGGGTCCTGCCCATACTCCCATACTGCAATAGCGCTAGTATTGTTGAGGGCCTTAGAATGTCTATGTTACAACTTTTTTTGTCGACTGTTACTGAGGGGGGCCGAGACCTTCTGAGTTTGAGCGCCGAAACCATCCTAAAGCCCTGAACCCTGACTGAGTGGTTGTGTCTAGCTCTCAAATACACACACACACACATGTCTATATATATATATAATTATGTATATGTGTAGAACTTTTATTAGTTTGTTGTTATAAAGAGTAGTGGTTCAGGAGGCCTTGCGTTGATCAGAAGCAGTAGCTCGCAATCCAACCGCCAGGAGCCCCAGGAAGCTGGAAAGGCCGAGGGAAAAGGTTTGCAGCCGCAATAGTGCAGCAGGCTCTTGGTATGGAAGTAG
>CAJNDV010035540.1:72088-87216 GCA_905221635.1 Symbiodinium sp. CCMP2456
GGAACTCCAACCCTAAACCCCTAAACCTAAAACCCTGACCCCGATCGACAGCTCTTAACTTGTCACACCGACTGCGCACCTTTGGATCCTCGCCTGGCTTGTCCGAGTTGTGAGAGTGTAAGCCCTGAACCCTGTTTGCCCTGCAATGCGGGCTTTGTCCTAGCTAGGTGGGAGGCAAACAAGCCCTAACCCCTTGTGCTATCGTCGTTGTACTCGGAACCTCGCCAGGCTTGTCCCAGTTGTGAGTGCTGAAACCCTAAACCTTTGTTCTCTGCCACGCGAGAGGGAAAAAAACCCTAAACCCTCGGACACCTATCGCCATGCCTGCATTTGCGAGTGTGTGAGTCGAAACCCTAACCCCTAAGCCTAGACCCTAAACTCTAACCCCTAAACCCTAAAGTCTCTGAGCAGGAAGAGGAGCTGAATCCTCCAAGGCCATGCCGATGACATGCTGGCCAGCTCGGGGGTAGTCCTTAGGGCTTCAGGGTTTCAGGGCTTTAGGGTTTTAGGCTTTAGGGCTTTAGGGTTTATAGGGTTTAGGGCTTAAAGGCTTTAGGGTTTGAGGGTTTTAGGGTTTTAGAGGGTTTAGGGATTAGAGGCTAGAGGAGTGGTTTCAAGCACCAACTGACTCTTCAATGTTTCGGGTTCAAGGATCAAACAGGCTTTGGGCTCATGAGGGGCTCAATGCCTGAGCGCTAATCCAAAGGACAGGGGCTTCTGTTTTTGCGGATCTGGTCTTTCTTGGAGCTCAGGTTTTAGGGTCCCAGGTTCCGCACCTCCCCCGTCCTCACCGGCATTATGCAAAGCCTGTGGCGCTCACCGCCAATAAACTGCAGCCCCGTAGTGGAGAAGCGGACCCTGCAGCATGATCTTTTGTGGGAACTGAGGCGACGGTATGATTAGGGGCTTGGGCTTAGTCTTGTTCGTCTCGCTCGCTCTCTCTCTCTCTCTCTCTCTCTGTCTTTTTGTTCTTTGTGTCGCTCACTCTTTCTCTCTCTTTCTCTCTCTCTCTCTCTCTCTCTCTCTCTCTCTCTCCCTCCCTCTCCGATCATATATATATATATACGCAGATATACATTAATATATGCATGCATACATAGATACATACATACATACATACATACATACATACATAGGCGTATATATACCTGTTCATTTGTTGAGATGTATATTTGTAGTTTATTGCTATTTGCCGATCGGGATTGTTGGGAGCTCCCAAGCCAGCCGTGGTCAGATGACTATGCCGGCACTCCATGTGCCGAGCCCCCAGCGCCGGCGATGCATTCTTGAAAGATGTTGGAGAAGATGCGATGGGTGAAGGGTTGCAGTCAGAATTCAGATCAGATACTTACGTATATCTAGATGTACATATATATATATATGTACACATATATACATATGTATATATCTATATATATGTAAGCATATACATACACATCGTCTGATCCAGCTCTGGGAGCTAGCGATGTCGATGAGGAGTTCTCCGGAAGCCCTGAAGACTTAGACAGCAGAGGTTTGGCATGGCTTTCCTGGCGGATGTGCCCAGTTCATGGAGTTCACAGCTCAGCTCGGGAGGGAGGCAGAGGGGGCAGGCCGGAGCACCGCCACCGGAAGCACCATCCCCACGACTAGTCTCAGCTGAGCAGTTAGATCTGGTTCAGACCGCTGGAACTTTGATGCTATTCGTATTCCAGCTGCATGGCGGTTTTCTGAAGCGCCCTGGAGGAGAGATAGAGAGCCACGCTGCGCGCGACAGTGGGGCTGCGAGGGGAAAGACAGGTTCGGCCTGAGAGTGCTTACCACCCAGGGTCCGACATGTTGGCTGACTTCCACGCCTGGTGGCCGTGTTCTCAGCTCGGCAGGTCATCTCCAGTGTAAATGGTCATATAACATAGGGGCCTTAATAAATACCTATACTGTTTTGGGGGTTCATTCTTATAGTTATAGTAACAGTACAATATACTCCAAAACACGATTCTAATTTATTAAGGCCCCTACATTAGCTGTTCTCAGCTGGACTCAGCTTCAAGTTTTCGGTCTTGAACGAAGACGCGACTGATTTGTATCAGGCTGGCAGATGTCTCAAGTACGTTCCTAACAGAGAGTTCACGGGCTACAACGGTACTATCATGCACCCACGGGCCAGCACCGGTGCTGCCTGTAAACTCCCAAAGTCTATTGCCCACATATATTGACAGCAAGAAATACATAACTTAAGAAATATGGGTACGTATACTTTTTACGCATGTTTTTGTAAACATTTGTACTTGTGTCAGGGAGAGGGAGAGAGAGATACACGCCAATCAAAAATATGTCGCAAATGACGGCATGCTATGCGTGTGTGCGTATATATATATATATACACACACACACTTATCCACACATGTCAAGGCTTAATGCCATGCCAAGTCATAACGAGCCAGATCAAACCATCGATATAGGTGTGTACACGCGTGTATACGCATTTATTCATGGCACACACACTCAAGCCCCTCTCTCTGCATCTATATCTTTATCTTCATCTTTACATATACACACACACACATATATATATATATATATACAATGCATTTATTCGAACATGAATACGACTCTCAGTTTCTACCCAGAAAAACCGTTAACCCTAAAGGTACATAAACCCTAAGCCCTAAACCTAGGAAATCAACGTACCCAGAGACAGAGAGGCAGAGATGAACCCTTTCAGATCTCCGCGGCATCGGCAGGAGCTCACCAGGCCCAGACGTCTTCGCAGCCTGTCAGGCAGCTTGGGGTGAGGTTCAGGGTTTGGGTTTTGGGATCTACGGGCTCCTTTCTGGGGGTTCAGGGTGATCCCTTTAAGGGTTCCTTTCTTGGGGTTTAGGGTTTGGGTCCGGCTTTAGGGTACCTGCGCCTCGCTTCCTGGCATATGCATAGACAAGGTGCAAAACAGAGTTCAGGAATCTGGGAATCTGGGGATTGGTGAGAAGTGTGGCAAGGGTAGTGGGTTTAAGTGTCAGGATGCAAGCGATTGAAATTATGATGGGGGTCCTGATTGAACCGAGGGACTCGTTGTTCGAAAAGAACCCGACGCCTCCAAGTCGCACACTCCATTTACCTAAATAACTACAACCCCACCCAAAAGCTGTGCGGCCGAGTCCCGGACGATGCCGAGATTTAGGGTTTATATTGTTCGTTAGAGATTAGAAATGCAGTGTCGCCTGCCTCCAGATAAACGAAGGATCCAGTTTGCACCCGATTGGCGATGTTCCGCAATCCCTCGTCCATATAGAGGTCTAAATAATTACCGATACTACTTTTGGGGTTCCCGTTTATTTTTATAGCATAATGGGCCCCCAAACCGTATTCTAATTATTAAGGCCCGTATATTAAGCACTAATTACTCCACACTGCTAGTGGCTCCCCGATCAGACTGCTTTCTCAGGAGGTGCTATCACTTCAAATGCGGCGCCCTTAGTCTCGTGCTTTGAGATCAGGTTTAGTATGCGTGTATGAAGACAATATAGCGCAAAGTAATGTAATGCGATAGAACATAGCCTCATACTACATCAACTAAAACTTTAGTAGAACATAGCATCACATCATACTGTGCACACATGTGTATATATATATATGCACATATACATACATACATACATACATACATACTTACTTACTTACTTACTTACTTACTTACTCACTTACGTGAAAATCATACATACAGAATTACTAGAAACATATACCCATGTGCTAAAAGCTTTGTGTGTGCATATTTATATACAGTTCTATATAGATATGATATGCACGTACGTCTGTATGTATGTAATGTATGTATGTGCGTATGTATGTACGTATGTATGTACGCATGT
Organism: Symbiodinium sp. CCMP2456; assembly: GCA_905221635.1. NCBI lineage: Eukaryota > Dinophyceae > Suessiales > Symbiodiniaceae > Symbiodinium > Symbiodinium sp. CCMP2456. Next base: position 75,934 of record CAJNDV010035540.1, read on the forward strand.
ATATATATATATATATGCAAGTATGTATGTACATGCTTTGTTCTCCCTTATAGCTGCTCTCAAGAGCGATCTCTTGGTACACGACGGGTGAGTGGGCATCTGTGTGTATGTCTCTGTGTGTGTGTGTGTGTGTTCTTTTGTGTGAAAGAAGGGTATTGGAAACCATTGTAGTACACTTAAATAGCCGCTGTAGAAGCCCTTCAGGACCCTTGTCTTACATTAATACCTTAACAGAAGTTTGACAGGTGGTGGCAGATGGGCGTCAAGGTCCCGTTCGTACCTCTCGCGGGTATCTCGTCGCGGGTCGGAGCGGCCTACGCCATGGACTGAGCCCTGCTGTGTATAAGAGTTGCATAGGGCTTTGTGCAAAGCTTCGGGTTTAGGGCTTGGGAGCTGTAAGGCTTTTGAGCTTTGGTAAGTTAAGGCAAGGATTTCGAGCTGATATCGTGCTTCAGACTTGGGCATTTGCATGTTGCAGCTTGCTAGGTGATGTTGTAGAAGTTATGCAAGACTTGGATAGGTCAGGTTTGGTCAGGTCGCATTGAGGTGGGCCCTGTTCAGGTCAGTAAGTAAGTTATGCTAAAATTTGTGCTTCACTGGAAAGTTACACTTTCCCTCATGTGAGTTCCTGAAGCGTGGAGTTCTGCTGCTAGGCGCTTGGCAGGACTTGGTTGCATTTTGTTTGGAAAAAACACCGTTGTGGAAAGCTAGACCCGACCCCAGCACCAGCTCCAGCATACGACTCAGCCCAAACCCTTAATCGCATGCTCCGGACTCAAACTAAATCCTGCACCACAACATGCAACAACATCCTTGCCTACCCTTTAGGGAACCACAGGGCTCAGCAACACTGCATGACATATCATGTCAACTGGACATCAGGAGCCTGTGTTCAAGCTGTATTTAGCCAAGGACCCTCCCAAGGAGGAACCATCGTTGCTGGTACTTCGAAGCGTCTTTTGGCACCTGTCGAGCCCCCAGGCAGGCAGATGGTGCACTCTCCTTTCACCTATGCACCGCAAGACATCAGAAGGCAGCACTCACTATTTGTGCGTGCCACTCATACCCTAAACCCTAAGCCCTGAAACCCAAAATCCAACCCCTAAAGCCCTAAAGCCCTAAACCCCAAACCTATACAGCAGAGAAGTGGCTGGCGAGTGCTTTCAGGTAATAAAGGGGCCTTAGTAATTAGAATAAGGCTTTGGGTTATTTTGTACTATTGTGAGAATGAGGAACCTCCAAAATAGAACGCCTATCTTGAGGCCAGCGGGACAGGTCTTCGCGGCCCTTCTGGAGCCCTACTCTGGGAAGAAGTCGTTCAGGGTTCCTCAGGGGTTGCCTTTAGAGTTGGAGGGTTTTTGAGGGATGCTTTAGGGGTTTGTTCCTTTTAGGGTTTCTTTACGGGTTGCTTTGGATTCCTTTCAGGGTTGCTTTAGGGGTTCCTGCAAGGTTTGTCGGAGGGGTTCCTGTAAGGGCTTGTGGTTGAGGGTTGGGTGGGGTTCTGCAAATGGATGAATTCAGGGATCCCTTGATGTATGAGTTCTGGAAGGGATTGAGGTTTTGCAGAGTTTAGTTCGCCCCGGAACTTCAACCTAGATACCTCATCGCCGTGATGCACGCAGCTTGACTCGTCAACCCGTACCATCCGGAGCACAAGCAGCCTCATGACCCTAAGCGCGTAATCGTATGAACACTAAACCTTAAGGCCTGCAAACGTTTCATGTCGGGGTGTTGCGGAGCTTCGAGCTCTAGGTCTAAGCCCTAAACCCCAAAACCCCAAACTTGCTTTTTGGAGTCTAGCCATCGTAAAATGTGGATGTGTCTTTGGAACGCAACGCAGCCCTGCAGCCTATCCTAACAAAAGTGGCAGCCGCCATGGACCGTCACGGACAGTCCTAACAGGAGCGCTTTGCAACAAGTGCGTCGCCCCGCGTGCAGGGGGCCGAGTTTCTCTATTCAGTGCTTGCACTCTTCAGGAAGCGAAGTCCAGGAATGAAGAAGAGCAAATGGGTGACGGGTGTAGGGCTTAAAAGTTTAGGGACTAAGGTTCGCAGCCAGTAGTCGGTGTGGCGGCGCAGTAGCAGTAGCAGTATGGGTGAAGGGTGAACCTTGCGAGACTATCCGTTGTGTTGGGAATTCCCCTGTCTACCTTGTGATATCATGTGCAGCTCTGCTCTTCTGATTAGGTTCCCTCAACCCTAAGCCAGGGAGCCGAATGAGCTACTGCCTGCCTGCTGTGAGAGAGTCGAAACCGCAGAGGGTGGGGAAGAGAAGCAGCTTGAGAAAGCCAAAGCGGCCTTTGTAGCTTCAGGGTTTGGGGGCCCCCAGACAAGCCCAAGCTTCAAGCATCAGGTTCAATCTTATCGTTACGTGGGCGTCATTGACCTGAATCATGCTGAATCCTAAGTCCTGGGAAAACTAAAGCAAATACCCCAAAGTCTTAATAAGGCCAAACCACATAAGCAATCAGACCAGTTTGGATTTCATGAATGGCTAAAGGGTGTAGGGCTTGGGAGTGGGCTCAAGATTGTTAATGAAGCTTGGTCGATTCAGGGTTTTCCATTGAAACTTACGGAAACATAAATGTAGATTAATATAGTTCGATATAACATAACCTATAATCTCAGCTTTTCTAACATAGTCTAACTGGGTTCATCGCTGCAGCTCCTTTCTGGTCCCCGCCCTTTTCTCCGTCTCTAGGCAGCTCACCTGGCTTGGGCGCTACACGCATAGCATCAGCATGCGGCAAGTTGGGCCTCAGGCCCTCATTCTTCTCACACAACATAGGGGCCTTAACAGTTACCTATACTATTTTGGGGGTTCCTTACTATAGCTATAGTGTAGTATACACCAAATCTATTCTAAATATTAAGGCCCTAGAGTAGGTGTGGTGCTTTGGTTTAGGGTTTGGGCTTGGGCGCAGGGGGGTTGGCAAGAAGTGTTCTGGACACAGGTGCTCCGGGCATGCCCGGGCCGGGCTTCCATGTTCAGGATAGGATGGCGGGGGTCTTGTCTTGGTGTCATGTGTTGTGGTCACAAATACTTGCAGGATTTCGGCGTCATGGGCAGATGTTGTCAGAATGACATAACCAAAGCCGGAATGCAGCACTCTTCGCCCAAACGTCACTCACTTGAGAATATCCATGAAAGCCGAACGTATGAGGTATGACAATCGAAAGCTCTGGCGGCACAAATCCCAGGATTCCTCTTTGCCATTCGTTCGCAGGAGTCGAAGCAGTGGCGATCCTTTGACAGCATGGGGCAGCACACATGCGCGCAGGCCCCTTAGACACGCATTTAGGGCCACTACGGCATTAAGGGAACTGTTGATAGAACTCGTGCGCCGTTGACCTAATATTGGTATGGGCGGGAGACTCAGACCTTTTCAATCTTGCCGTAGTGATGAGTGTGGCGCAAAATGTACGATGCTCCCATCAAAGAAAAAGTGGTAGCGCAGTCCTCGATATCGGGGAGCAGGAAGAAGAGGTCCAGGAGATTCAAGCAGGAGCAGCAGGACAAGAAGGCAGGAGGGGGCCAGTGGACAGAGAGAAGCTGGCGGAGGTAGGAGTGTCGTGACCTCAATGTCGTTTCGATTGCTGATCGGTACACCTTCATGTGTTTCATAAACCCTAAACCCTAACCCCTCACAGTCTACCTCGCTGTGAGCATAGATCTCTGCAATGCAAGAGGGAAAAACCGCTATAGTCTAGGATATTGTTAAGTTACCGTTAGTTTATTTTCGTAGCCGTCATCTTCGAGGCTTGATGTTCCAGCAGAGATCTCTCAGATGAAGGTGCGAGATGCATGGCTCCAAGCGAGCTGTTCGAGACGTTCAAGGTTTGGGGGCGTGTTGATTGGAGATAGATCTCCTAGAGTTATGATTCAGGATGTTTGAGGTTTGCACTGCTTGCCTGGCATCCTCCAATGTTCCTCTCGAGTTCAACACGATGTGCGTGTAGAGCTGAGCATGAACACCCCACCATAGCAATGGGTTTGGGATCCTTCGAAGCCTTTGTGTCCAACATGTCGAGCCCCTACACACTCGAATGTGCAGAAGTATCTCCAAGTGCAGCACTGTCTGGGCCCGGAAAGATGCATCAAACCCTACCCCTCCCCGAACCACAGACAGCAAAGCACCCCGCAAAAGCCCGCCCCCCTCCTCCAACAAACACAATTCTGAGGTGATGGGCATCGGCCTCCCTTTGATGTCGCCAGACAGGGCTTGGCTGCTCAGGTTGCGCCGGGCTCGGACCTTTCGAGACTCAGGTTGAAGATCTTACAGTTTCATGTCTCTTCTAAGTACTGTACTTCTCAGATTGTATAATTTAGGGGGGTGGGGGGTGTTTGGAATCATTATTGCCGCGCCTGAGTCTAGGCTTCATGGCATGAGGTTGAAGATCTTAGGGCTCCGGGTCTCGGGGCTTGGACGGGTGTAGAGTTGCAGCTCTTTGGGTTTACTGTGGCTTTGTAGATGATGATCTCAAACTCCAGCTTCGTCGATGCCTCGAGGGTTTTGGGATTTCGGTTGTCGCATCTACTAACCCTAAACCTTTCGCATCTACCCTAAACCCTAAAAGCCCTAAACCCTACAGCCCTAAAAGCCCTGAACTCGTGTTGGGTGGGTCCTCATCTTGATGAGTGTTTCACGTCATTGCAGACCTCAAACCACATGCCTCGCCTGGAGTGTCCGAGAGTGTGAACGCCGAAACCCCAAAAGCCCTAAGCCCTAAACCGTGGTTTTGTCGTGTGCCTTTCGCGGGATGCGAGGATTCCGGAAAGGCTTCGGGTTGCCGATTTCCGGTCATACAGACTGCTTGCTCTGCTCGCTCACTCTGTAGTTGGGGTGTTTTTAAAGTTCGGGGATTTGAGATGCCTCGGCTCGGGGGCAGACATTGGGAACAGGCCTTCAAACCCTAAATCCTAAAACCTAAACTCCTCCCCCAGCACTGCAGGCTCCTCCTGTAGGAGGCAAAAAAACCCTCCCCCATTTTGGCTCAAGTCGGCTCCAAGATCTCTCAAGTTTCCCTCCGATCCGGAACACTCCCCGGAACTGTCGCCATGGCTCCCATGAAGGCGACGAAGCTCATGGAGGCCATGAAGGCTATGAAAGCGATGAAGGCGGAGCAGCATCAAATTCTTTGTGGCGTGCATGCCATGCTGGAAGCGCAAGAGGATCACATTCGCAGTTTCGGGTATGATGTTGCTCCAATCTGCGACATGACAGACCCGCTCCTCCCTGTGTTTCACCGCCTGAAGAATATGATGCAGGCCACTGGGCAGTGGAGGAGTGGAGGAGGATGCAGCATTGTTTGGGGCGCTCCCGGGCTATGAAGACGCCCGCTGCAATGGTGGAGCGGCTGGATCAAGAAGTCGGTTTCGTAGACCGGAACGATGCCACCTTTGAGGACATCTACCCATGCTTGCTGGGCATTGCAGCCGGCGACGGCGAGAAGGATGCAAAGCCGGAGGGCCCAGAGCACTTTCATATCGGCGACGAGGCAGTCCAGCTCGAGGCAAGGGAGGGCCCACAGCACTTTAACATCGGCGTCGAGGCAGAGGCGCAGCAGCTGCACTGGTCCTGCTTTAGAAGATGCTAGCCTCGGCAAGCTTTAAGTTGCAGTCAGCAGGGTCGAAACAAGCCTAATGGCAAGCTGCAGGTTTAAAATCTTTACCGAGCTCTAATCAGCCACATACCGGGTTCCCATTCCAACATTCTGTTAGCAAAATCGCCGAGGCACTCCGTGGCCACGATGACCGTTGGCCAGCTTGAACTGGAACTGGGGGTTTACCTTCAAGCTGAAGGCATGGAATGGCAGACTGATGTTGCTGTTTCTTTCGATCGCCCTCAAGGGGCTCACCGAACCTGGCGACGATCTGCTTCGAAAGGAGACCCGGATGGTGCTGGCAGCTTCAGAGTGCCTTGCTGGTTTTTTTACAGGGCGGAGAGGTCACCTCGACTGCTGACCGACGATGGGGCTCGCGAGCTCAACGAGGCGGCGGTGGCATTCCTATGGGCAGCTCATTGAGATTTCCGTGGCTCGCAGCTGCCCGCGATACAAGATCATTCCTAAGATGCACATCCTTGGACTGTGACGGCGAGGGCACTTCTTTGCCCAGTGAGTCGCAGGTATGCCTCGATGTTCCTTCGGTCGCACTGCGCATGCAAGAAGCTCACCTGTTGATGATGCACCTGGCTGAAGCTTCACGCCTCGAAAACGGTTTGACCTACAAGGCCACCATTGGATCACAGTCTGAGACCGAAGCTGATTTGGATGATAGGTCAGACCGTCACGCTGGGAGCTGCTTGAGCCAAAAGCCGTATCGCCATGGTAGCTTTAAGCTTCGTGCGTGCTTCAATGTTTGAGGGCATGCTCCATGACGCCTGGCACAAGTGCAGGTGCTGAACAAGGGGTTATATGTTTGTAGCTCTAAGTCTTGACTAGTTGTGCCTTTTTCGGGTGATCCTTTCTTGCATTGCACTTGGATGGAATCGAGGAATATGTCTCTGTCAAGTTTGTGCTTCTATGCTTTCCGATGTCGAAAAGAGCCCACAAAAAAAGACCTTAGACCCTAATTTCTTAAAGCTGCGACGTCCTGCGACACCGCCTCGAATTCCGTAGCCGAGCCTTTGAAACCTTGCAGAAATCTCGCAACCTGTGGCCAGCTTCCACCCCGATCTCATGAGTTCAGCCTCAGCCGCACGTCCTGGTCTATGATATTTGATAGCTGTTTCCGTGGCCAGCACCCGAACAATATTGTTGGAGTCGTTGAGTCGTTTGAGCATTTGCAAATCAACTCTGGGCTTAGTCAGGGAAGTAGACAGCTTAAGTACCTAAGTTGTGCAATGGCGGCTGTGGCTTCAGAAGGTTACAGTACCAGTGGCTTGGCCGAATATTGGACGAACAGATTTGGATCAAACTTATGGTTGAGATACAAGTGCAGATGCAAGAAGCTTTGTGTCTTCATGCAGACAGCCTATGCGTGGGCATTTGGGCTTGTCAGATGGGAGAGGTCAGAAAATCAGGTACGCTACTGTTTCATCGTATCCTACATCGTTACAGGACCCATTAAATCAAATCAAGTACCGCGGAGTCCCCAGATTTTGGCTAGGGCTGTGATATGCCGAGATCATCCTTGGGTCCTTGCGGCACACATCAACCCAGATCTCGACGAACCCTATGCAAGCCGACTGTAGAGGCCCGAGTAAGTACTTATAAATCTGGGGGGTTCCCTAACACAAGTTATACTATCTGCAACTTAGTGTACCTCAAATCTCAAAACCCCATATAAGCCCTTTGTTATTGGCGTGCCTCCAACGCCGTCTGCAAAGTAATCCCCGAGAACAACGGATTACATCATTTCAGTTACTATTTTTACTGTTTCGATACTATGTACAATGGTCTGAACATCTACCATGTAGCATCCCCCCTATAGTCCCTATTCCACTTGTTGAGGCCCGTATATTCAGCCCTGTCCATGGAAGGTACTGCGGTCGGACATGGCAAAGTCGAAACTGCCGTGGTTGCATTTCGGCTGATACGCAGTAGGCAACCGGGCAGCCCTTTGCAGTTGCTGAGTCATTTGGTGGTCTGAGTTATTTCGTGGTTGCTGTGAATCGTGAATTTGAAGTGGCCGGAGTGCACTTCGTCCGTTCCATCCCATCCCACAAAGGGGGCGCTACCAGAGAACTTCAAGATGCCTGCCCCACTACAAGCAACACTGCGCTACACCCCTTCCAGATGCATTTTCTACTGGGTTTGAAACGCGATGGCTCCCAACCCCTTCAGGGAGCTTATACTCAATCTCTGCATTGCAGGGTCTTAACCAGAAACTTGGTCAACCAAAAAAGGACCTACAACGGAGACCGCAGGAAGTGATTTCGTTTTGTGACTCCTTGCACAGTCTGCTCCAGGACCAAAGCGCCGTCGTCCAGATGATGAAGGAGTGGATCGAGTCCCTCCCTTTCCCGGCTCCTTTGCTTCTTCTTGGAGTGACAGAGAACTTAGTTTCAGTGGGTTCTAAGTTCTATAAGCTGATTGAGCTTGGTTTGAAGTTTCGTTCGTTGTTGATTCGAGGTTCAGACGGGCGTGGGCCGAAGGGCTTGAGAACAGTTTCGGTGTGTTTCGGGTATCATGACTTGCGCTCCCAAGCTCCCTTCGGTTTCGGGAGATTCGCGCGCGCTCCCGGTGGCTTTGAAGCTTGAAGCGGCCCAGAAAATCCTGGGCAGAGGTCTCGTAGAAGTAACTGACTCTCCCGAGTTTCCGCAGCCATGAACGAGTATGAGTACATCTACATGAAGAAACGCAAGGACTTCGGCCGATATTGTAACTTCGACACGGTTGAGGCAAAGATCCTTGGGCAGGTGGACCATCAGCCTCAATGTGGTGACATGTACGTCGAGCAGACGATCATCAATGCGGTGTTTCACAACATCCCGGAATTCTCCGAGCACTCCGTGAACACTGCCCGAGTCAAGACCTCCGCGCGGGTCATGACGCACGTGGAAGGTGGGTGATGCAGAAAACAAGGGACATTCATATGGAATGCAGCGCCTTATCACAAAGACCCACGGGCTATATAAGGGACCCCCATATAAAACCCTAAACCCCAAAGTCTAAAGAATTCGCCAGGTGGTTGGCCGAAGGAGATTGATTACAGCGAGGCTCAGGATACTTTGAAGTATCGCAAGCGGCTGGAGAAGGATCCGGCCTATGTTAGCGCCGTGAGGCAGCTCACAAAGCAAACAGTACCCTGCCTAGAGATGAACAACACCATTGACTTGTTTCAGATCTACTTCCAGGATGAGGAGCCGGATCACATGCCGGAGATTCTCAATCTAAAGACCATCGCACTTTTCAAGGACCCTCCGGATGAAACACGGAGTGTCACCAAAATTGGATGGCACCCCGAAGGCCCTACGAAGTTGGTAGGCTCTTACTCGAATCTCCGGTTCCAGCGCATGTCGGAAGACATGCCCATGTCATCGTTCATTTGGGACATCTCGGAGCGCAACGATCCCCTGATGGAGCTGCGGGCACCCTCACCCCTCATTTGCTGCCAGTACAACCAAAAGAATGCGGACTGGCTCTTGGGTGGCAGCTACAACGGCCTCATCAATCACTACGACTTGCGCAAGGGCCCCTCACCATGCATGAAGTCGTCGGTGGAGGTGGGTCACTACGATCCCGTCTATGATGTGGTCTGGCTCCAGAGTAAGACTGGAACCGAGTGTGCCTCGGTCTCTTCGGACGGTCGCCTCCTCTTCTGGGACGTTCGGAAGTTGAGTGAGGTTCAGGACGAGTGCGTGCTGAATGATGGCAACAAGGAGCATCTGGGCTTTGGAGTACCATACTTTAATACTTTTTTCTGGACCTGTTCCTTAAAGGGGCCATTATGAAATAAAAGTCTATACTTTTTTCTCCCTGGTTACTTCAAAGCCCAGGCATCCCAAGACCCTTGGAGGCACCTCCCTGGAATGGATGCAGGAAGCAGGGCCCACGAAGTTCTTGGTCGGCTCCGAGCACGGCATCATCTTGTCCTGCACCAAGCGGCCTAAGAAGCAGGTCGGAAAGGGATCCTAAACCCACTCCTGGGTTCTACTGGTTTAAGTTACCATGTTATGAGAAAACACTACTATTTACTATAGATCTCTGTGATCGTCTGTTAAATCACATAAGTTCCGTAAAAAAAAAAACCTAGTCGCAAGAAGCCCCCAAAGCCCCAAACCTCAAAGCCCCGCAAAATCCAAACTCAGGTGGAAATCGGATCTTGGTTCGGATCCGAGGATCGGGGAGGCTATGGCAAGCACTTCGGCCCTGTCTATGCCGTGAAGCGCAACCCCTTCCATGCGACTTACTGGAGCTTAAGGGAGGTGGAGGAGGGAACATTGGGATTCTAGGAGGCTGTAGAGTATAAGGACTAAATTACAATAGGGATCCACTCTGTATCTTTCCCCCTTAACACCGAGGTGAAGTTCTTCCTTTCGGTGGGCGATTGGTGTGCGAAGATGTGGATGGAAGAGCTGAAAGGTCCAATGCTTCAGACGCCCTACTACCCGGCCTTCATCAGCGCAGCTGGGTGGAGTCCTACTCGAGCCGGCGTCTTCTTCCTGGCGCGTCAGGACGGTCGGCTCGACGTCTGGGACTACTTCTACCGAATGAACGAGGTGGCCCTGACGCAGCAGGTCTCCGATCGGGCTTTGACGTGCTTCAACGTCCAAGCTCAGGGCCGGCTGGCGGCTGTGGGCGACGCAGGAGGGACCATCACCTTGCTGCAGCTCTGCGATGGTTTGGTCGACCCAGGTCCGAATGAGAAGAACTTGATTGGCATGATGCTCGACCGCGAGACCAAGCGAGAGAAGAGCTTGGACCAGATCAAGAAGCAGGGAGGTGTGGCGAGAAAGGACGACAAGGACGGGGCCGGTGGCATGACCATCGACAAGACCAAGTACCAGGAGCGAGAGAAGGCATTTTTCACCGAGCTGAACATGACCGGCGATGACCTGGGAACCACCCTTCCAGCACGTTAGGATGTTGAGCTGCTCACGATCCATCGGCCGAAGCCCGAGGTCGGAAGACTCATTACACGGTCACCGGGATGAGATGGTATGTATAGCTCCTTTCAGCCATCCCTCGTCCGGTGCCGTAGCGGAGCTATGGAAGACGCCCGTACAGTACCTTTGACCCCGGCTCGACCTGGCCAGGATAAGCTGATCAGCTCATTGCTCTATCGTGTTCTTGTGGCGGTTCGACCGCTCTTCAGGGCAGGCTCCTAGCCAGGTGCTGTCTCAGGTCCATGCACGTCTGTATATTCGATAAAACCTCCGCAGCGCGGCCCTAAGGGCCAGCCAGGCAGGAGTCCAGGAAAACAAGGAGCCCTTGCGAGCAGGGAGCCTCAACTGGAATGTTCGACTTCTATCTCTAACTCTGCGCACGAATAGTTTAGTAAGCTGAGCTTCATAGCTCGACCTTGGAACCTTTTATGTATCCTCGGTGTTCTGTTGTGAAAGTTGGCACTCTGCTGCTACTGCTGCGACGACGACTACTCCTGCAACTACAACTTACTACTTTCTTTCTCACTTACTTACTCACTTACGTACTGCTTGCTGACTCACTACTAACTACTGAAACTAAAACTATTACTACTACCACAGCCACTACTACTGCTACTACTACTACTACTACCACCACTACTACTACTACTACTACTACTACTACTACTGCTACTACTGCTACTACTACTACTACTACTACTACTACTTCTACCACTACCACTACTACTACT
>CAJNDV010035540.1:88496-104368 GCA_905221635.1 Symbiodinium sp. CCMP2456
GCAGCAGAGTCCCTTGTGAAAAAGGGGTTTAGGGGCTTGGGGTTTAGGGCCTTGGGCATCTCGCCATGAGTGCGATGTGCTGCGGGGGACATTGGCCGGGCGAGCTCCAGTCAAGCCTGTGTAAAAGGGGTTTATGGGGTTTAGGGTGGCCCTCCACTCGAATCTCTAAGTTCTTGTTTCTAAAAGTCTAGGAAGTCTGTTGCCAAAGGCATTCAATACTCATGGCGCCTGTGATAAACCCCTGAAAGCAACAGTTGTGGTAGCCCTAACAGCACTTCTGCTGAGCAGGATGGATGCCGAGCTTAAAGCTCTCGGCACTGGCCACATGCAGGTCTCCTGGCTCACGGCAACCTTCGAGTACGGGATTTACCTACGCTTCTTATCTTGTGGTTTAGAGTTTAGGAACCCGCCCCCCCCTTCCCCCTTCCCCCCCCAAAAAAAAACACGATGAGGGAAGCTAGAACAAGGGGGTTGCTGTCCCTTGAACCAGGGCTTTTGGTGGTTCCATGCCACGGTCATCCAGCTTTGGGAAGGGTGCTTGCGCAGCGTGGCCTAGTTGTTTGCTTCGCACGGATTGCTCCTGGCTGGTGTTGGGTGCAAGCAGAGGCTCTGAGACCCGACCGCGAGTATGCCCTATTGTACCCTAAAAACCCACTATTAGGGACCCTAAATCCAAAACCCTAAACCTTAATAAATCCAGAAGGGCAGCAACCCTAAACCCTGAACCTGAAGCCGCTCCTAAAGGAATCGCCTTCATTGAGCCCACAGCCTTAGTGACACGCTTTACCCAACGTGGTCGATTGAGGTTTAGGGCTTGGGGTTTTAGATGGGATTAGGGATGGTGCTATTCCGTCAGGTTTATTGGGGGCCTTGGGGGGTTTCAGTTGGAAGCGTCATGGGCACCGTGCGAAAGGATGCATTGTGCATCCTAAGCAAGGTTTTTGTTAAGGGATGCCAGATGCAGGCACGTGTGTGCATCATGCGGCCGGGCGCAGTGATCCCAGACTCGCCTCCACAGGTACTTGCCAAGCTTATGCGACCGAGCATGCAGCGCGAGGCAAGGCAGCATTCGACCTGAATATAAGCATGAGCTTAGTTGGTGCTGTCGTAGGCCATGTGTTGTCGTCTCGCAAGTGCATTGATGTCCTTGACTGAACTTCGATGCATTCAGAAGCCGGGCTGGTTCAGAACGAAATCGTCAACAGAATGCCGAATGAGAGAGCATGTCTGAACAAAAACCCATCGTCTTGACGGCTGCGTTGCTAGAAGCACAAGTGTAAGGGCTTAGCGTGACCTGAGTTTGATCTCATGTGACAGGTGTCCGAACTTTTCCCAGATGCCGAGTTGGATATCCAAGCTTTGATGCAGGGTGACAAACAGCCGCCTGCCAAGCACGGGATATGGTCTCTGGCAAAGACGGTCTTCGGTGTTATCCAGGGAAGACTCTCGCCGCAACTTGGTTAGGACCCGGCCACCCTCAAGATTGAAGACTTCCAGGTACGTGAAAGTGCTCCGAAAGGCAGTGGAGGGCATGAAAGATCGGGCAAAAGAGCCTGGTCTGAAACTCGTTTGGTCATTCCAAGGATACCATGGAAACAAAAACATCATAGCAGTGCCAGGTGTTCTTGTAATACGGCTAGGGGCTGTGCAGCTCCCGTGCCCTTATGATTAATACTGAGCACTTTCGGGTCAGTGTGGGGTTCAGGGGTTGAGGGTTCAGAGGCTTGGGGAAAAGGGTCCTGGGTCCTTGAGACGAGCTTGCCGGCAGACACTCAAAGCCTGTGCAGCAAAAGGAGTCCCTATAACCCCTGGCCCTAAACCCTTATAACCCCTAAAACCCCAAACCCTACAGCTCAAGCCCTAAACCAAGGGTCCTAAACCGTGATTCGTAAGCATGACAGTCATCACAGTCAGTGCCTGGTCCATGTGTGAGTGTCGAAACCTTAAACACCCCGGAGATGAGTTGGTCAATCTTAAAGGGATCCTTTTTGCTTTTTGTGGCTTTCCTAGCATGTTTGATCCCGTTACCCAAGAGGGACGAAGATGAGGTGAGGAAGCTCGGCAGCGTGATGTCGGACATTGCCCCGGGTCTTACGAACGCGTTGCTGCACGTGCGAGATGCGCACTTGGCGAAATTGCTGCGGTCGGCGCCTTTCGACCAGGCCACCACAGAAGCTCGACTCATCTTTCCCCACGGCTTCTGCAGTGCCTGTGTCAGGGAGAGGTGTACAGGGTGAGCGCTTTGGGTGCACTTGGGCTCGTGGTTTTGGACTATTGGTCGTTTAGAGATGGGATGAGCAGTCCGGACGAGTGGTCCTGCAAGCCACGAGTACCCCGCTAGGATCGGAATTCAATCGTGCGCACTTCCAGACCACAGAGCGTGGGAATGTTTATGCCTAAGCATGATGTGCCTGGTAGAAACCTGGGAAGACAGCCGTTTCCGTTTATTGCAGTTTCTGAGGTGTGCGTAGTTGGCATGGCCCATATGGACGGCATCGCACGGCGCTATACCGATGCCAAGTGGCAGGTCATCGGCAGCTGTGAGAGCTTGGAATGTCATGTCGAGATGGCGGCCACCCCAGTTCTGAAACATGTTCCGAAGCTGTCAAACAACATCGTGCTGAGTCTGAACGGCATCCTTATGTTGCAGCACATCCTGCCACGGAAAAAACAAACTAACGGAAGACATCGTTTAGATCCTGCCCTCTTGATTCCGCAGTTCCAAAATTCTCGACGAACCCAGACATCTGCGACAGTGCCCCAACGACGACAGACCACAACAGGCAACAACAACAACAACCGCAGCGGCAGCAGCAGCAGCACCACCACCACCACCACCACCACCACCAACAACAACAACAACACCAACCACCAACCACCACCACCACCACCACCACCGCCACCGCCACCGCCACCGCCACCGCCACCGCCACCGTCACCACCACCACCGTCACCACCACCAACAACAACAGCAGCAACAGCAACANNAGCAACAGCAACAACAACAGCAGCAGCAGCAGCAACAACAGCCACAACAACCACAACAACCACAACAACCACAACCACAACCACAACCACCACAGCCGCAGCCACAAGCACGACAACAACCACGACAACAACAACAAAAGATGTGCAGCAAAAGGTACCGCGGCCGCAACCAGCACTACCAGAACAACACCACGACCACGACAGATAGAGACGAAGACACCAGCGGCGCTTCCAGTGCTGCCCCAACATGCTGACGCTGTTTCTTTCCTCCTCCTCCTACTACTACTGTTGGCAGGAAGATGAGCCCTGGAAACCACCGAAGGTGGCATCAGGACCTTCGCCCAGAGTTTCGCTTCGCTTTAGCAGATGGACGCTTTGGACCTTGGTTTCGACCCTCGATTGCCACATCCTTTCCACGCAGAGTCGGTGTTCTTGACGTTACATGTCCGACATAAACTCAGCAACGAGTTCGATGAACAACCTGAGCTTGGCTTTGGTCTGTCCCCAACCTGTCTTGCGGCTGTAATCAATAAATTCACCCGATGAGCAACCTGCCGGTTCTGTTCCAGCAGGAACTTTAGGTACAGCTGCGAAATGCTGGAAAAGGCACCGGATGCCTGCCATCAGAGTGGAAGTGTAGCATGGCGACAAATCCTTTGGTGCTGTTTTCATTCTCGTGCCTGGCAGGACAAAGTTTCCCTTTGCCACAAGCGTTGGATGAACCTCGGTTGACGATGGAACTGCAGTTATACAGACCTCTGCGGAAACAGGGAAGAATTTGTTTCACTGACTTGTTGGAGCTAATAATTCCACACTGTGATGACGAGATCGTCGTGGATAGCTATTGCGTTGCGCGTCATGCATGGCTTAGCCCTTCTTCTTGCACTAGCATGGATAGAAGGAGTATTCTCAACTTGTCCGGGTTGAAAGGGCTGGTGCCTTGATCGATTTATGCTGATCGAGCTCTTTCAATGGCCCTGCAAGGTTGGGCAGCTTCTGGATGGCCTGAGAGCCTTAGAGCAGGCGCAGCAAACCGGGAGCGCGGGGAGAAAAGCCTGTTTGCTGCCGAGTCCTCTCAGCAGGGCACTCTTGAGGTCAATATAGGTGCGTGCTGAGCCAAATGTTGACCTGATCGACGAGATGGTGCTTATCTAGGGGCTTCGGGCTTAGGAGTTTAAGATGTATATATATATATATATATATATATATATATATGGGTCTGGCGTTCGGGAAACAAAGGAGGTATCGAAAGCTTCGCAGCAAAGGCCTCGAGGGGCTTTGCGACATAGGACAGCAAGGGGTAGCAGGCTCCAGCGACTAGTTTGATGAGCCGGAAGTCCCACATATCTGATGGGCGTTAGGGTTTAGGAGTTTAGGGAAAGGGTTTAGGGTTTAGCTGTTCGCTGCTACACAATCCAAGCCCATGCTGAAAAAGGGTTTAGCAGCAGTGCCGGCCGAGGTTGCATGACATGTACCGTGGGTGGGGCCAGCTGCACATCGAGTGCGCCTCTCAGCAAGTAAGAGACGTAAGCCTAACCCTAAACTCCTAAACCCTTAACCCTAAAACTTGGGTCGAGATGTACCTGAACAGGCCATCTCTGGCCTCCGTGCTTTGAAAGTCGAGGGAAACATCAGAAACCCCGACAAGCAGATCAGAACCGGCTGCCTGGAACATCGAAGCCGAAGGTACGGCAGTGAACGATCGCCGCGTGCTGACTCGCACGCGAACGGCTCAGACATTGTGCGAGGATCTAAGAAGCTAAGCCCTAAGCCCAGAATGAGTTGGACTTGATGTGTGAAGCCGTGCCCGCCCTGTGCGAGTGTGCGAGCCGAAACCCAGATCCCAGAACCCTGTGGAAGGTGGCTCAACAAGACTTTTGCAACAATTGAAGCCGGGGTATCTAGCCGGGCTTTATTTATAGGTGCCCAGTGTAGTTTTCCAGACATTTACATCCCATGTAAGAAGCCTGTTATACATCGCCGTCCCGCGGGTAGACTCGGGTAGACTAACCCCTGTAAATGGTCCGTTTCTGTCACCGGGCTTCTCTGCAGGCAGCGCCTGTTTGGTTTCAAAGAGGTTGATTGAACCAGGACTGTAAATATCAACGCTGTCAACTAAACTCGAACCCGCACCGACCCAGCGCCAAGAACCTCGGCTGCAATGTCCGAGAGCGATGGCCGAAACCCTCTAAACCCTCAGCTTAGAAGATCTTGCCTCTCAGGATTCGTGGCCCCATGCACCCTTCTACGATCCGAAAGCAGATCCCATCAGCCGGTCCGCGCCACAGATGCTTTTTGCGGATTTGTACTACTTAATCTATGGGGCTTCTCCAAGACGGGGATCTTCCTGTGTTGATTGTAAAGACTGGTATGGAGCTCCATAGGGGATTAACAGGGTTGCATCAAGGGTTCCCCAAACCTGAAAAGCACTTCCGAACGCGGACGACTTCGGACAATGAAAACAGACCCGTCGACGCTCAAAGGCTATCGTACTGGCTGCAGCTTGCAGACCACTTTCGGTACCCCAGCGTCGTGCACTTTGCATCTTTGCCGGAGATGATGGAGAAGGCTCCTGCTCTAGGGCGCGACCCAATCCCATCTAAGCCCGAGACCCAAACCCTAAATCTAAACCCTAAACCCATGTAAACCTTAAGTCTAAACCCTAAACCCTAAATCTAAACTTAAACCCTAAATCCACTTAAACCTCAAATCTAAACCCGAAACCCTGGGACTTGGGAAGCCTAGGGTTCCGTGGAAGCGTCGAAGGCCATCGGTGAGGATTGGGCCAAAATCAGCGTTCAGACGCCATCTCCTCAGCAAGAGAGCACCATGACTGTCCCGTGCATTTTCGGGATAGGAGGTTAGGTTTTAGGGTTTAGGGTTGCTACACTCTGAGGGAGCGCGCATGCCATCGTCCTTGGACACAAATTGATCCTGGGGCCCCTGGGGTGCCTGAAACTGGCTCTAGACTTGAGCAGAGCCAGAAAAGGGGTTGCCACTCTCTCTTTACTTGATATGTACCTCTCGGACACCAGCGATGCTGGCACCAGTCGTGCGAGAGTCAGAAGGTTTGTCTCCGCCAGGTGTTCGACCGAATCCCGCTCCCTCAAACCTAAAGGTGGCTGTGCTTTTCTGAGGGTGTTGTTTTTTGTTTGGGGCTTGTGTTCGTTCTTGGGTGTACGGATTAGGGCTCATAAAGCTTTGGGTTTATTGATCGTTTCCCCACTGGTTTCCCTGTGTCCAGCCCTAGTCCCGGCAGTGTGACTTGGTCAGCTAGGCGGGTGGCAGCAAGAAGTCTGTTTGATCGGCTCAGACCAGCCGTTTAATAATGTAGGGACCGGAATGACTAGAGATAATGTTGACCATAGTCCGCATACAACTATAGAGATTTTTACACTGAAACCCTATGCGAATTCTTAAGTCCCTGCATAGGGGGCATGGGAGAGGCAGCTCTGGCATTGAAGGGGGCGAACTGATCACAGTGACTTAATTTAGGGGCCCTGAATAACAACAACACTAATAATCATATATCTTTCTATCTTATAGTTACTCAGTCATGTAGGTACTATATCCCCTTGAGTCTGGGTTCACAAACTATAAGGGGATACCATTCGTACGTACTCCGACCCCTGCGTGAGGCGTGCGCACCATCGACGAGTCATGTCCGAGAGCGAAGCGCCGGGGTCTTGATCCGCGACGTTTCGCGCTTTCCCTCTGTTGCATATCAGCCCTAAAGAGCCAAAAAAAGCTTATAAACCCTAAACCCGAAAAGCTCTATTTTCCGAAGCCTTCTGTTGCATAGCAGCCCTAAACCCTAAACCCTAAAAGCTCGGATCCTCATTGCCATGCCTGCCTTGTGCGAGTGTGTGAGTCGAAACCCTAAAGGCTCTATGTTTCGAAGCCGGAGCCTCCGACCTGAATCCTTTTGTCTGCAAAGTACAACAGCAATACTAAGATTTACTAATGAGGAACGATTAAGAAACCCTGGCCCTATAACCCCGATATGTTAGGATTCATATTAAGAACCCCAAATAAAGGCTTAGGGTTTCTTAATCAGGTTCCTACATGAGTAACCACGGCCCATCGGTGGGCTAGCTCGACTTCAGTGTGTTAGCGACATCAAGTCGACGGCCAGCATGTTGCAGCCTCCGCAGCCTTAAAGAAAATAGTCTGCGGCCGCCACAGCCACTTTCTCCCGAGTTTGGGGGGAAGGGGACGGGAGGGGTGAGGCTGTTGAGACGGAAGCATAGAGCGCTTCCGTGCCTTCCAGGGTCTCAGACGTGCAGGGAGCCATCATCATAGTCTCTACTGGTGATTAGTGTGCTCACCTTAGCAAAAGGGAGCAAAAGAGTGCATGGAGGCCTTTGGGTTGTCCACAAAGTAGAGGATGCTCCGCACGCGGATGATGGGCAAAGTCCCGGAAATGCTACATGTCCGGATGATGGCATCGGGAGAAGAGGTGGACGTCAGAGGTTTCAAGACAACTAGCGTTCGCCAGAAGTCGGGTCTGTTCTCTTTCTGGCTTTGCTTTGTTTACTGGGCTTCGCTCTTCGCCCTAACCTTAACCTCCGAGTTGTGAGAGCGTAACCCCAAAACCTTTGAAACCCTAAACCCTAAACCCCTAAACCCTAAACCCCTAAACCCTAAACCCTAAACCCCTAAACCCTAAACCCCTAAACCCTAAACCCTATAAACCCCATCCCTGCAGGTCGTTGCCCTCTCTGCGAATGAGTTCGACACTCTTGCTGCGTCAGCGCAAAGGTCGGTACGAGTCCTGTTGCTTGGCGTATTGTTATTTTTAGTAGTATCAGCGTTAGTGAGTTAATATATGTATTATTACTGTTATTATGATTATTATTATGATTAGTAGTAGTAGTAGTAGTAGTAGTAGTAGTAGTAAAACTTTTTGTCTAATCAAACTAGATGAACCTTCGGGAACAGATGTGAAGGCTGTGATTTCTAGATGTATTAGTACACATGTGAAGGCTTTCTAGATGTATAAACATTACGTCATCTACGGACAGGGTTGCTTCGGAGCACGCGGCCCTTTTCCATCGCAGGATCGGCACCTCGACCCTCCGAATGACAGCAAAGCCTCGTTCCTCCATGAGGGTTTCTGGGAAGGGCCACTGAAGCTGGAGAAAAGGAGCTCAACAAAACAAGAAACCTTAACCATACTATTTCCGAAACTTCTGCGCCAACACCAGGAAAGAGCACCTGGCGAGGGTAACGGGATGTCCGCGCTTTCGCCTTCGGGTGCTGCACAAGGGCTCCATTGTGCAGGACGAGACGCGCTTGGACCTCCCCGTTTCCTTGGCGCTCGTAAAGCTGAGCTTTGAAGATCCGGAGATGGCGAACTTGGAAGAGGTTCTAATCCCGAAACCCTGAACCCACCTAAACCCGCAACTCCTCACCCTAACCCCAAAACATTAAACCCCTAAAACCGAAAAATCTACCAAGAGGTCGGCCACGCAGCTTCCATGGACGATGCAGTTACTGTGGAAGCCTTTCTCCAGAGGCCTCAACACCCTGATCTCGCAATCGAGCGGGGTCTCACTTGTTTGGGTTTCGCTGCTCGAAGTGGTCAGTTGAAGTCTGCGAAGTTGCTTCTTGAAGCCAGGGCGGATGTAAACAAAAGCGACGAACAAGGCATCACACCGTTGCATTTGGCATCGGCGGAGGGTCACAAGAAAGTTGTGCGATGGCTCCTCAAGAACTATGCCAATGCGGGTGCTACGACCGCGCAGGGTGACTCGGCCCTGCACTTCGCGTGCGATATGGGCCAACGGAAAATCGTGCGCATCTTGCTTGAGGCAAGAGCAGATACTCAGCAGCAGGAATCTCGAGACGGTGCCACACCCTTGCACTGTGCGTGCCTGTCGGGCCAGGTGAAGGTCGTGGAATTGCTGCTGAGTGCATCTGCAGATGTACATAAACAGACACAGCGGGGTGCAACACCAGTACACTGGGCGTGCCACCACGGCCACGTGGATGTTGCACGTGCGTTGGTTTGGTCAAGAGCTGATGTAAACCACGCCAGTGCAACCGGAGCAACACCCCTCTACTGTACCTGCGATTTAGGACATGTGGAAATGGCCCGGTTCTTGATTCAAGCAGATGCTGATATACATCGCGACACAGCGAATGGCATGACCCCGCTCTTTGTCTCAAGTATGGTGGGGCACACAGAAATAGTGCGAATGCTGGTGAAGGCCGGTGCGGACATGAAGCAGGCCACAGCCGGACAGATACCGCTGCATATCGCATGCATCAATGGACATGTAGACATCGTCCGGATCTTCCTGAAAGGCCAAGTCCGGCAACCACGGCCAGCTGAAGCTCCTCTCCATTCAGACACTTCTCTTCTCAAAGCCTTACATCTCTCATGTGCCTTTGGACATGTGGAAGTAGTGAAGCTCTTGATTGGCACCGTAGATGTGGATGGCTTGGATAAGCATGGCATGTCGCTGTTGCATCATGCATGCGCTCTTGGCCGAGCTGAAGTCGTCCGCTGCTGTCTTCGGGCTGGCGCTGGGGTTGATGTGCAAACATCGGGCGGGACGACACCCTTACAAGTTGCGTGTGTCGCAGGCTACGTGAAAATCGCAGAGCTGCTGATTCAGCATGGGGCTAGAACAGACCTTTCCGATCGGCTGGGCACGACGCCACTGCTGGTTTCTTGCCACACCCTGCAGGTCGAACTCGCAAAACTTCTGTTGGACAACGGTGCGGCAACTGACGAACCCTCCGTGGATGGTGTTTTGCCACTGCATGTGGCCTCTATCCATGGACACGAAGAGCTTGCCGAATTGCTGATACACAAGAAGGCCGATGTGGACGCGTCCACACAGGACGGCCAGACGCCGCTCCTGGGTGGCATTGGGTGGCAATGTGCCAGAATTTCAAGCTTTGCCTTTGGTCTTTAAGAAATAGTCAGAGATACCTGTTCAAAGTGATTGGAAGAACCTTCAACTTCATCGAATGCCGTAAATCCTGCGTCAGCTGGGGAACTCGGAGCCCCTAATCGCTAAACCCTGCAACATAGGGGTCTTAATGCTGGAATAAGGCTTCATAAAGTTTGTAGAACTGATAGTATCTAGCTATGGTACTTGTAGGGACTATAAGTGGATGATTTTGGCAGTTAGTGCCCTAAGCCTTTGCAACCCAGGCTGTGCATTGCTCGGTTTCACAGCCACTGGGGCGTTGTACGTTTGCTTATGCAGGCTGGTGCTGTTGAAACGCGTCAGCCGAAAAGGCGACGTAGGACTAAAGGTCCTTAATTCAATTCGATTAGAGATTACCGTGGGCTCTAAGGTTCAAGCACTTTCTTCCCGTTTCACAGTACACTCTGTATTTCGATATTATAGATGTGCCTGTATATGCTTACCGCACTATGCATGATACAGTGCTGTGGGAGCTTATTTTGAGTCCATACCTACACATGGGTTCAAGCTGGCTGGTGTGTTGCGGCTCTGCAGCCGCTGCTGTCCTCCCCTGCCATCAACCTGGACACCCGCCAGAGAAAAAAGGCACTGAGGACGTAGAAAAAAGGTCTCATGCCGCTCCGCATGGTCACCGTCTGCCGAGTTTCCACAAGGCAACAATAAGTTGAAACGTTGTTTCGAGGTGTTTAAACATAAGACACAAAGCACTCGGAAGACAAGTTTCAAGCCTTTTGGATATTGGAGGCTCTTCTCTCTAGAAGCGCTACATTCAACACTTAAAGCAATCGATTCACTGGCCTGTCGGGTACCGAAGCCCGAGCCGTTTAGGGTTTATCATTTGCAGTTGGTGCATGAAGCCTGTCGGCTGCTGCTAAGGTTCTACGCAGACAGCCTGCTGCAGCTGCTCGGAGAAAAGGACGCTTTTGTGCCAGCATCTGCATGTTCGATTGATGTTGTCTCGTGTTCCGTCTTTTGTCTTGAGTGTTTTCCGTGTTTCCCTGCCACCACTTGCATAGCTGTATTTTTGATTGGTTTTACATGTTGTTTGTTGCTTGTCTTGGTGGAGGGCACCGTGTTCGGCTGCACTCTGCTGCCTGGAGCAAATTTACCGTAGCAAAGCAGCGGTAGCTAGGGTCACCAAAATCTCATTCAGCTCGAGCTGTGTACCCGACAATGTGGGAATGAGATTTTTGGAAACGAGCTCGCTATCAAGGTCATCAAGCTTGCTCGGTCGCTGAGCTATTGAGTAATCGTAGTTCGTTTATTGGATATGAGTGGTACCGCCGTGGTAAGCGTGCCATTGAATGGCTGAAAGATACATCTGCGTGATTGAGTTTGTCAGCGTCAGAACGGCATGTTTCTTGTCAGGGCCCAGGCGTATCAGCTCATGTCTCATGTGTGCTGTTGAGAGGTATGTTTTGCTTGCTCGTGATCTGTCCACTTTGGGCAAGGGCCCGTCACATCATGATGGTGTCCCTATCAAGCACTAGCAGTCACAAGAGCCCAGCGTCAAGCCACATGCTGAAACAGGTAAGTCCTGCAAGCACATCTGAAACCCACATGGGTCGTCTGCCGTCGTTTGATGAGTTCCCTAAGCCCTGGTCACCCGACGCAGGATTCTCTAGGGTGGACAAAATTCTCAAACCCTGATCCCTTTCATCCAATCAAGCTAGCGAGAAGCACTCCGTCTTCACACATACCCCTACATTGACAGACAGATGGGTAGATGGCTCGACTGTCTATACACCCTGAATCCTAAACCCCGACAGAGCCCAAACAGAAGCCCTCAGGGGCCGGTCTTGCCAGTTCTACGACAGCCTACCCATAGGCCCCATAGTAGTTCCTTTTTCGGATTGCTTTATAGAATTCTTACTATGAACCCCAAAAAGGAACTACTTTAGGGCCTCTGGGTAGCCCTAAGCCTCTTCGCAGCTCTCGGCTCGGATCTCTACGGGTCTCAGCATCGCAGCCACCCGAAGCAACGCGCGCTGCTCGGGGGTTTGGGGATCCAAGGGGTTCAGGAGATTCGGATCTCGAAAGCTCCAAGGCGGTTGGGGGCTAAGGGCATGGGCAAATCCGTAGAGTCTCGAAGCATTAATAGACAAATACGATCATATTTTATAATACCATATAATCAGCAAAACATGTAATGATGGACACGTCTTGGTGCTCAATGGAAGTCTGCATGAGCCACAGCCGGTGGCACATATGGGAGGCGAATACGCCAGCTACAGTTACCGCGTATGGGTTAGGCAATTACAGGCTGCTGACTGGGATGGTGATGGCGATCTGGACCTTTTCGTGTTTAACTCTGATGGAGCTGGATGCTCCGCATATTTTGAGCAGGTTGCCAACGCCAGTGGCACTTCCTACAGCAAGCTTCCGTTTGAGTCTAGAACTAGACAGAATGCCGTAAGGTCAGTCAAGAGCATTTTGCCGGTCCAGGTGCTTGACTGGGACTTGGTGATGTGCTAAATTGCTCAACTCAACTATACACTAGACGCGTGGCAAGCCGGTCAGACCGAAGGCTACTAGGGATTCAGAAGATTGGCGTTGCTGAAAAATTTGCGGATGTTGAGAAGCCGGATACTGGGGTGATGTTTGCTATACAACTGCTGCGCCTCAGGCAAAAGCAAAAGCGATGCTAATGGAAGCTCGTCTTTCACGCGGCTCTGCTGCGTTGGGATAGATTTAGAAAGAAACGGTTGTACCTCCTACTGTACATGCCCCCAGAACTTTGTCTCCAGGCTTTCCTGAGATTTCGATTCTACAGTAAAGACTTCTTATGAAACGAGGGTCTGAGGGTGGCTCCTGTTAGGTTGCTAGTGCATGTCGATGTTCCGATCAGCCAGATGCCACCACCGGCTGCAGTGATAGCTCCCATTCTGAAAGGGCACCAGTTGTAGGATTTTAGGATTTGTTCGTAACAGTGTCCATTCTAGTAGTTGTAATGATACTACTAAAAGCCGAAGCAGTGTGCGGATGCTAAGGTAAACGGCTTGTAGTGATATAGTATAGCAGGTATGTTAGACTGCTGGCGACAGGAACTGTAAGAGCAGAAGCAACGTGCTGCAGCATGCTGGTAAGCATATTTTGGTGGCTACAGAGTAGTTGTAAAATGCTGTCTAAATTGCCAGGAGGAACACAAGAGTTTAAGTAAACTGTGTAGTGGGCTCGTAGTCATAGAAGTCGTCATGAAATCGCTGTCGTCCGTGCAACTGCATGAGCCCATGCCGAGAAAACCAAGCACCCTTGACAGCAGTACTACAATGGCTACTACTTACAACAGTCGCCACAATACGAAGAGTTAACAGCTAGTGATTACCCATAGGCCCCATAGTAGTTCCTTTTTGGGGATTACCTCATATGATCCTAAATATAAGCCACAAAAAGGAACTACTATGGGGCCTATGGGTGGTACTGTTGTATTGGTTCTGATGACTTGGCTGAGGCCGGGAGACTGTCTGACACACGAGGGGGCAGCTGACCTGCCACCAAACCAGTACGACCTGGAGATCTTCCCCCGCTGCCGGGCTGAAAATGACAGTGCCGTTCGGGACCCGAGAGGCTGATGTAGAGCTAGAAGTTCTGCGGCGAGATCATCGTAGCTCAGACCCGGATGCTTTGAGCCCGGCAATTCCGGCAATTGCTTCTTTGCGGAAGCAGTCGCCATTTCGTCAGATTGGGCCTGGGTGTCGCACAAGTTTGGCTCGAGACTTGAAAACACAGGGCTGTTTTCCAAGCCATGCCGATGCCGGCACAGCTTGCGGAGGAGGAGTCCGTTGCGGCTTCATCGCATTCACAGCGCTTCGAGCACACCAATGCAAGCAGCTACAAGTATGAGCACACCGGGGCTAGCACTCTCAAGAAGGCACATTCCTGCCTCTCTCAAGGCACGACGGCACTGACGGGATTAACCCCCGACAACAAAAGCGTAGTGTCAGAGTCGCATGCTTCAGTTCCGGAGCTCAATGCCATCAAGGCCGATGTCGAGAATGCCATGCCCTGTGGCGAAGCAGTCAGCATCTGGACGCGGTCGACCATTGGGATTGTGCTGAATGGATTCCTTCTTGCCTTCTTGAGCGCCACCTGCAGTGGTGTTGTCTACGGCTTCTTTCTGGGCTACATGGGCTTAGAGTCCTATGTCCTGGCATCCATTGCGGCACTCATGAAGCTTCCGGACGTCTTCCCCTTACCTTATGGGATTCTCACCGACTGCTTTCCCATCCGTGGGCAGAAGAGGAAGCCTTGGCTCTTGATTTCCTGGGCCATCTCAGCCGGTGCACTCCTTACAATGAGCCTGAAGCCCCAACCTGGCCCGTTCTACTGCTTCGAGAACGGGGACTACAACTGGTATGTGCCCCCCTGCAACCCTGGTATTCTGAAGCAGAAGAACTGGTACGTCTTCCCGATGTTCATCTTGACAGCTGGTCTCCAGCTAGGCAGCGTTTCGGGTCAAGCCCTGCTTTTGGAGTACTCGCAGCTTGAGCCGCTGGAGCGCCGTGGGCAGATCAAGGCGGAGATGACCATGGTGTGCACGGCAGGGTCCCTGGCTTCCTCACTGTTTATTGGCATCTTCATGAACAGCAAGGAGTACTTGGGTACCTTCGACTGGGGCTTGTCCTTCAGTGGTCTGATGGCTGTTTGCCTGGTCCTGGTCATCTTGATCATCCCTGTGACAGTCATGTGTGTGTATGAGCCCCCAAAATCTGGGCAACGCACATCGTGCCGCGCTCATGTCAAGTCTTCTTGGGAGCTCGTGCAGGGGAAAGCACTCTCGAGCCTTCTTTTCTTCGCTTTCTTTGTCCAGTTTTTGGTCTCCATGACGACGACCGCCGGACCAATGGTCCGGAGCCAATGGGCGCATGTGAAAGTTCTGCAGCAGCAGATGTTTGGCATGGCTGGTCTGGGCATCATGATGGCGGCCACCTGGGTCTACAGAGTGTACTTTCTTCAGGCAAGCTGGAGAAAAGCCATCTTTGTAGCGATCGTCGCAGTGAACCTGCTCGATGCCATCCCACAATTCCTCACGACTTTTGATTTGGTGCGGAACCAGTACTTCTACCTGGGCGAAGACGTCGTGAGCTCCATTCCCAACGCCGTCTTGCAATTAGTCTCGAACTTGATGATCATCGAGCTCGCCGAGCCGGGCCGGGAAGGTCTCTCCTACGGCCTGATCGGAACTTTGCAGCAATCCGCTTTGCCCTTTGCCACGGTGATCAGCAACCAGGTCTATGGGCTTTTCGACCCAAAGCTCTCGAACCTGGAGAACTACATCCTGGACACTCCCCAGTTTCGCTCGACCGTCGCATGGTCCTATGTGCTGACCTACACCACCTCGTTCCTTGCCTTGGCTTTGCTCCCGATGATTCCATGGCAGAAAGCCGAGGCTCACAGGCGGAAGAAAGAGTGGAGCTCCAATTCCGCCATGGCAGCCATTGTCCTTGTGATCCCGGCCCTCTGCTTGACCTACGGAATCATTGTCTTGCTGCTGACAAGCCAGCCTGAGACCGCTTGCCTTCGTTGGGTGGGAGGCCAGGGCTGCGAGACTCCAAGTTGAACATGAAAAAGGAAGCTCAAGGTTTAGGGTTTAGGGTTTAGCAAGGAGCTCGCATGAAAGTTCCTAGCCTCTTTGAAATCCTGTGCGCCTCTCCTTGATGCCACGGCTGCGGCCGGCACAAAGATGCACCTTGACTTGAGGGCTGAGGGAAGCGATTCCCCGAGACATGCTGAAACATAGAAGTTGCATCTGAAGAAATACCCCAGCCCCCAATCTTCAACTAGATGAGGCCGAGGTGAATTCGACCCCGGTGCCCTCGGTTTTCGAGGCCAGGGCTACTCCGGCGCAGCGCATGAAGGAGATCCAGTTCGGATGCAATGCAGAAGCCTTAATAACTAGAATAGAGCTTTGGGGTATACTGTAAATATAATAAGGACCCC